>JAABOM020058101.1:0-14332 GCA_011800125.2 Solanum clarkiae | reverse complement strand
TTTTTTTTTTTTAATGTGTGTGTGTATATATATATATATATATATATATATATATATGTTATCGTGTTTGTTTTTCGTTCTTGCCTTTACTTTAAGGACAAAGTATCTTATTTTGGTGAGGTGTGGGAAGTTATAGATTAAGGTGAAGTCTGAGTAATCTTGAGTCCATAACTTCCCCTATTTTCGTTCGTATTTCTTTTTCCTTGTGGATGTTTAATTTTGTATTGAATCGGTATGTTTAGGTAGTGTAGATAATGTGTAAATTCATAGTAGTATTATTTGTTGGTATATACATAGTCTTTAGATGCCTTTTAAAGTTTTGACGAAAAATTAGGTACCCTCAAAATTTTTGAGATGGTGATTATTGATGCATTCATGCATTTTGAGTATCTAACAATGTTTGTTTTGATAATGTGAAGGTAAGCTGAGGCTTGAAGCATGACCTGTAAGTCTATACTTAATTGTGTGTGCAATGTCATGTGTGTTGTGTGCTTATTTTGCTGCATTCATGCATCTTGTATGGATTTAGAACTTGCCTAGTTACTCTAAAATTGGTTTGATGATGTGGTTGATTTGGAAAGGATCTTAGGCCTTTGTTCTTTTAGTGAACCCACTTTTAGCCTAAATGACCTACCAAATGAGTGGGTGAATCCCTTGCTTCAAATTTTTGAGCCTCTCATGTACTCATTCTTTCTTGACACCTTGCTAGCTTAACCTTGTTTGATGAAATATCTTGATACTGGCCCTGATTTATCCTTGAACATGAGAATTTTAATTGAGCGTGGCTACAAATTGTGGCCCTGGTTTGGGGAATGGATATTGTGTACTTCACCTCAGGCTAAAATCCTAAGTTGATGGTGGCCCTTATTGTGGTAAAGTAATAATATTGAGGTGGCTAGACAGGAAATAAAGGAAGAAATGAAAAAGCATGAGCCGAGTGAAAAGAAAGAAAAGAAAATTGCCTTGATGTTAAGAAAAAGTATCAAGAAATGAGTTCATAAATATGGAACAGTTGAAAATAGAAAGAAAGCACTCGAGAAAAGTTTGAAACAGGAGAAGAAGGGTGGATTTAATAAAATGGGTTGGGTTATAAAAGCAAAAAGTGTTGCTAAACATGGTTCAAGGATAGCTTTTTGTCACTACTTGCCAAAAATGCCATACCAAAGCACCCTAAACCTATATTACAAGCCCATAAGTCTTAAAGTGATCCAAATCCAATTTATCACCAAGTCAAAAGATGAATATAGTGGCAAGCCTATGATGTTAGTCAATATGCATGAACGTCAATTGTGAGAGCGAGAGTGTTTCCTCAATCCATGAATTCTAAATGCTTCTTGAGTAAGTAAGAGGGACTTCTTTTCTGTGAGGGCATTTGTACTACTTGATTAGCATATGGCTGCACTATGGATGGTTAATGCTCCTTAGCTTATCATAGTTGGGTTGCCAAATTCATCATCATGTTTTGTTGTTCTTAGTAACTTTGCAATCTGATTTTAAAAATGATAGTTGGGTCCCTGGATCAGAGTGAATTATGTATATGCCATTGGTATAGTTGCTAGATATTTCTCATTGTCTGCATAGATTGAGTCATCGCTTGAGGACAAGCAACAATTCTATGTTGAGGGTGTTAATGTGCTGTCAAAATACAACACATTTGATACCTAAAACATGAGATTTTTTGTGAGTTCTTAATACGACTTTTTATGGTTTTTATGTATTTTTGTGTTGTTCTTGAAGAAAATTTAGGTTGACATGATTTTGGAGAAAATTGCAGATTTGTTGAAGTATAGGTCATACAAGTTCACCTACGAATCGTAGCCTAAGCTAAGAGTCATAGTGTTCTATCATAGCAAGAAGCAGAGACCAAAAACTTAGAAATCAGCTAAGTGGAGGTCAACCCTATGAGGTCATCCTATAAGTCAGTAGTTGCACTATGACTCGTATAGGTAGACTCATAATAAAAATCAGAGAGCTAAAACGTTGGACCAAAAACTGAAGGCCTAGACTATGAGATGAGCATATGAGTCATAGCCCAAGTAATGACTCGTACCAGTGGGTTGTACTAGTTGAGTCCAAGATGCTAAGAACCTGATACGAGACCTCGACTATGTTTCGTAGGTCACCCTACGAGTTGTACCTGCGAGACGTACCAGCTGCCAGTTGTCTTTTCTATGTTACTTTTAGGGTTTGTATGTAACCACTATAAATACATTAAGTTAGGGTTTTATTTCTAGATTCCAAACTTTAGAACATAGAACTTGCCTTTGAATATTCTCTCTAGAATATTTTAGGGTTTTAGATTAGTTTATCATTTTCTCTTGGAAAACCCATTTTGGGGATTCCACATCTTACTTTGTACTCATTGCCGATTTTCAAGCTTTTGGGTTTGCAACTTGTGGTGTCTACACTTTTCGTTGCTTTTGGTAAAACTCTCAACTATGTCTTGTATTTGCATTTTTGTTGGTTTTGCCTTAGCCATGAGTAGCTAAGCACCCACAAGTTGGGGTTGTGGGAACCATGGGTAGTTGACTTGGTATGACCTAGGTTTATTACATTTCTATGATGAGGTTTTGCATGTATTGTCTATTTCTCTTCATATTGACCGTTGTTTGGTGGTGGCCAACACCAAACCCCGCCTACTATCACGATCCCGACCAAGGTAGTGAAGAACAGAAAAAAGGAAAATAGATGACAGAATTCGATTGATATGTTCTCGTCTAATCAACCAAGCCTGACCAAGGGTAGGTTGACTGGGACAATAGGTAACTGTTAGTTGGCACACCATGGTAGCCGACCAAGCGTCATGGTGAAATTCAACCTTCACCTTCACAAGAGGGCTGGAAGAATCTAAGTTACTGTCTTGCATGCGAAACTCCTATTGTAGTTATGTTATCTAGGGAAATCGAGTCAACGAACCATGGGTAACAAAATTTCCAAGTTGTCCCTAAAATTGAGTGTTTCCTTGCACTATAGTTTAGTGTTCATTTTACTTTGTTTTTGAATTAGAAACCCCCCCCCCCATTTAGAAATTATAGTTATGAATGCTTGAAATGATTAGTAGTGAAGTCTTGTAGTCAAGCCCTGTATTCCCTGTGGATTCGACCCTAACCTCCGGTTAGGTTAATTGCTGACAGCGACCGCTTTTTTATTGGAGCATGAACATCATCAAGCCCCTTCCCTATCTCCGACTCCTTTTGTTTCCACCATAGCACGACCATCTCCGTCAGATATAACACGACTTTTTTTATCTTCATCTCATCGTTCGTCACATTATTACATTTGGATTAATTTTCCAAGTGCCACAAGAATTTCTCCACCTCATACGCATCTCGGACACCTTTGAAGACAGGTGGCTTGGGAGCCTCGATCTTGGCCTCCCTTTCCATGGACATCGTAGCATATCTCCCTTCCTTGAGCTCCTTTATCCTTGTGCTCATGGCTTCTAGCATGCCCATCAACTTTCCTTCTAAGACTTCAACCCTGCTCTCGAAGGAAGTATGTGTTTCCTTTTCCTCGACTTCTACTACCCTCTGCATATCCAAGTCCTTGCGGATGCTATTATTTTCCTCAAAGGTGAACTCCTTCAAGGTATTGAACTTGCCATCGATCTCGTTGAAGCGCTGGCACAACAACTCTACTGCTTGACGGGCAATATCCACTCTGGTGATCCAATCCAGGCCTGGTGTGACATCTGTCGGCAACTCGGTATGCTCATTGTCACTTACTTCTACGGCTGGCGGCGAGACAACATCGCATGGGGATGGTTCAATCGGCACTTTCTCAGCCTTCTTGGAGGGTTTATTCCCCTAGTGCTTCTTGCTAACGTTGGTAATGCTGGTGGCGTAGATCTCTCCGTTTCTTGCCATAGTTTCCCTTAGTAAACCTTGCTTTGATACCACTCTATCACAGACTTAGAGCTTTACTAAGACTTCCATGCGGCACTAGTCAATTTGCTCATGATTCTTTCATGATGTTGCAAATATTAGTAAGCCTTTAACTCTTTATCTCTAAGGGAATGCTAGATTAAGAAGATAAGAGAGCTTTAGGAAGAAGACTTTTTAGAATACTTGGAAGATTGCTACAACTTTCTTGGATTGTTTGTATAGATGAGTGGCTCTCCTATTTATACTACTACCTAGGGGACAAAGTGTAATTAATAATTACTTACAAGTACCTCACTTATTTACACTTTAGTCCCCTCTTTAGAATCTTCCATACTATCTTAGAGAGAATTAAAAACTACAAGATATTTCTATACAATTCTAGAATCTTCCAGGATCCTCCTTCAAGCTCCACACATGTATAGAATCTTCCACACACCTCTAGAGAGTTCCACACATCTCTAAAATCTTCCATGCATGTCTAGAGAGTTTCACACATCTCTAGAGTCTGTCACACTTCTCTAGAGAATTCCACATTTCTCTAGAGTCTTCCAAGAAACTTCAAGACGCTAGTTTCTTCTCCTCGACCTTAGATTCTTCTTTATTTTTAAGAACATGTGGTGGGCTGTCACATATAGCTTTAAACATAATTCACACTTTGTCAAAATCATACTTTCATAGCTTGTAAAATAGGCATCATAGCTTCATAGAAACATCTCATATCATAGGAATAGTCCATCTACATGACTTTCATATAGTGTGGGTACATTCCCCATATTAATATCATCATTGCATAAATATTAGGGTCTTAAGTCACTCTTATCATCATATCATCATCATCATCATTATCATTTGAACATGCTTTTCGTGCTTAGCATCATAGTTCATGAAAATCATAGGTTTGTCATAGGAAACTCAGGCCATGTTTGGGTGCATGAGCAATTGAGTTAAAATTGTAATTAGATGAAAATCATAGAGGAATCATAAACTTACAAATTATTTTAGATCATTACTAAAGGAACCCGTATTAATTCAACAAGCCCTAATCATCACATATATTGAAATCACTTTCATTCACTTAGAAATCATAGAAATAATATAATCCTTCATAATTCATGCATAAATAGGTATCATCATGTGAGAATCATAATTCAATAATTTGGACTCAAGTCAATAAAAATCCATAGAAATCTATGCTTAAACTTTTAGAAAAAAGGAAGAATTAAGTTAGGTGAATCCTTACATACCTCAAGTGAAGTTCTTTAGAAATTGGAGTGATTAACCTTGAAATTCTTGACCAAAGGTGTAACCCTAACTTCAATGCAGAGAATTCTTAGAGAGAGAATTATTTTGAGAAATTTGGGAGAGGTTTCGAGAGTGAATGAGATAGAATGAAATAGGAACAAGTTTTGTAGGACTTAGATCAGATAAGTTATTAGAAGAGTCAAAATGATGCAGTTTAGGATTTAAATGAATTGGGAATGACCAAAAAGCCTTTCATTTAAAAAATACTGGGCCTATTTATGAAACTCCATTCATGGGTGGGTCGTGCTTTGCCTTCATGGAATATGTGTCAAAAAATTTTAGGTACTAAAATTTGTAGCTTGAAACCACAAAACCTCATCTACGGTCCATCGATTCATTTATGGCCCATTGTTCCATTTGTAGAGTGACTCCCATATTTAGAAAAATTTCTATTCCTCAAGGACCTTATCACGATGCAGTCCACAAGCCATGGTTCCATTCACGATCCATCCTGTTCTTTGCGGAATGAATTTTAGAAACTAAAAAATTTTCAACTTTCTGGGCCTTCATCCATGAGACCTTTCTATGACTCGTGGCCTCATCCACAAGCCGTAGATGGCTCGTGAAACTAGTCAGTTTCAAAATTTCCTTAACTTTCCTTTATTCAGGATTTTTAACATGCGAGGTGTTACAACCAATTCTCTTCAGAAAGTGTTATCACTAATTGCATGGTTATTGAGGATAGTATAAACTAATTAATCGGGGATACTAAGTATTAAAAAGAGTTAAATATAAGATCCTCCTAAAAAAAATAGATGACCACATTCACATACTATCAATACCTTGATCATCTTTTTTCTTTAATTAAAAAATTAAACCATCCCATTTATTATTAAAAGAAGCAATAGATCACGCCCAAAAGTGAGATGATCTACCCCAAAAGAAACCCAAATAACAAAAAAATAAAGAGTAAAGGTTACGGATAATAATGTAATGGTAATGCTATCAGCTTCTTCTTCACTAGAAAACTAGAGACAGATCATTCTTTCTAGTGAACTCCTCAATCACACTATCGAGCAATCTACATTTGTTCATGTTCAAGAAGCTGGTTGGCATATTTGTAATTGCATCCAGAAAGGGCTTTGGTGTGATTGATGAAATGCTCTGAATCATACAAAAAGGTCACTAAATCCCAGAGAATGCAGTGATTCTCTCACTTGGTAGGCTTAGAACTTAAACTTACTTTTTTGATCATCATTAATGTAGTTAAAAAAATAAACAATGAGTGGGACATACACATTGAACCAGCTTTGTGTGAGCATATGAACTTAAAATGTGTAAAAAATGACATAAGCTAAATTTCATATTATAAAGTCTTTTAAAAAGATTAATGATTCCAAGCCTACTATATTAAGAGATGTAACAAAACAAGAGTAATGTCAAAGATATGCATAGCTTGAACAACTTAGTCTATGAAGATGTCCCGACCCAAGCTTAGTGTCACAACACGCTACTTGGCCATCAAAAAGGGGGGAGATACTAGAGTAAAAGAGAGGTTTAAAGAAGACTCTAGAGATATGTAGCCAAGTCTTGGAGTATCTTAGAAAAATCTAGAAATGTGGAGCATTCTAGAGTATGGACTTCTGTGTAAATATTAAGGGACCTATAGAGTAAATATTATTTATACTTTGTTCCCTAGAGAGTTGTATAAATAGAGGGACCATACATTTGTAGGCATTAACCAAGAAAGTTGTAAGAAATCTTTCAAGTGAAATACAAGTCTTCTCTTAAATTTCTTTTTACTTCTTCAAAGCTAGCGTTCCCTTAGGGATCTTAGTAGAAAAGGATTCTTGAGCTTACAAGATTGTGAAAGAGTCATGAGTAAGTTGTCAAGTGTCATATGAAAGTCTTAGTTGAAGTCTAAGTTCATGACATAGAAGTATTAGAATGAGGATGCTACTAAGGAAAAATGGGAAGTGAGGGAGACATCATTGCCCTTAATGTCCCCAGCTAGGCTGGATTTTGAAAAGAAGCCACGAAAGGGAAAGAAGAACTCCAAAAGGAATGAGGAAGTGTCTTTTGAACCTGCGCAAGTAAGGCCCTAACATCTCACTCACTCCTGACCACTGACATGAGTGAAGAAGATCGACTGAGGAGCACATGGAGGTCAAGCCTGAGATGGAGTGGATCACGAGGGTGGATACCGCTATGCAAGCAGTGGAGATTTTCAACAAGCGCTTGAACAAGATTGATGGCATGTTCAAGACTTTGGAATGCTTCACCCTTGAAGAGAATGATAAAATCCAAAAGGATTTGGAAGGGAAAAAGGCTGTCGAGAATGAGATAAAGGAGGCCATCACTTCCTTAGAGTGTTATCTCACGGAGGCGTTAAGCATGATTGAGATTAAGACTAGGCGCAGGATCAAAATAGGACAGTCAGACCAAACTGAGTTGGTACCGGACCGGGTTAGTTTTTTTATCAAAACATTTGATCAGTACTGGGATGAAGCAGACCGGAACAATCGGGTTGGAAACTCGATTCCGTCCCATCCCACTATACATCGGGATACTACCAGAATGGACCAGAATGAGGCGAACCGAAATAAATGGGATGGTGAAGTATGCCATTAAAAATAATATTTAATTCCCTAGAGTTTTTCAACTTATATGTTTCTAAAAATATTTTTATTAAAATTTTCATTTTATATAGAAGTTTTGTAAGCTAAGTTTGTAAACTTGAATTTTTTTTAAGTTTATAATATAAGTTTTATAAACTTGATCTTTTTAAGTTCATAATTAATTTCTTACTTAGAACATAACTTTATAAGTATAGTTTAAGTTTTGTCATGAGTTTCTAAACTTGAATTTGAACTTCAAAATTTACAAGTTTTAAGTTCATAAGTAATTTATGTTTATAAGTTTTAAGTTTTTAAACTTCAATTTGAATTTCAAAATTTGTGTGTTAAGTTTCTATATTTGAAGTTTATAACTATAAGTTTGTAGTCTTAAAACTTAAATAAACTTTTTAAAAAATGCATTAAATAGAAATAAAATAAGGATAAAGGTAGAAAACCAATTGAATTTATTTAAATTTGTATTACAATTTACAACTACTAGTAGAGTACCTAATTAACACAGTCACCTTCTAAGAAGGGTTCTATTTCAAGTAAGTCTAAAATGCAAATCTAATAATTGTATAGTCCTATAAAATTTTGTTATAACTAAGCTAATGATTGAGTGCTATCAACCTTCAATCCTGGTAAACTCTGTTGATAGTCTTGAACTTCCATGCTATCTTCACTATCACATCCAATGATCAAATCTAAAAAAACTTCATGTTGGCTACTTAATTTTGGTAGTCCATGATTTGTTTGCTCAGTGTTGATCCAATCTCTAAACAACACCAATATCTCTAAACTAACTATTTAGATACAACAATAATATATACGTTGAAACTTAGCCAGAACCTGGAAGCTAACTGTGCAGAGCTACAATAAACACAAGGACATATTGTATAGATATATCAATAATCATAATGATATACAAACACAGGAGTGCACCTACTAGTATCCAAACTCTAATGTACAAATCCGATATCTAGATGGAAAAGACAGTTATCAACCGAAAGGAGATTGCAAAAAACCTAGAGCTGTCGATTCTCGCCAAAAGCCTCCTAAGAGCTCCCAAAGTTCCCCAACTCAGTATCATGACCCATACCTGGACCTGCACCATGGGAAGATGCATAAGTTGGGGTGAGTACAAGAAAATGTACCCAGTAGGCATCATCGGTCGGCTAAATGAAATAGTAACCATGTGTAAAGCCTAAATACAACGAGAACTACAATAGTGTAGCAAAATGAATTCAGATCAAAGCATAGGCATGTCTGGTAACCCTTAAGCCACTACTGAACTAATCAATGTGGAGAACAATGATAACCTAAACCAACCCAAGTACTAATCATCGATATTGACTGACGAATACTGCGTAGGGCCAATACCACAACTGCCCCCAACTGTGGTATAATGTTGTATGCGGGTGCAAGACCCTAGTATCTATGCCTCTATGCCAACTAGGCCCTTATTAGCCTAGGTGGTCCACAAACACACAATATAGAAGAAGAGATCATCATAGAAATCCTCAAAACCATCACAGAATCCCATAAAACTATCATACAGCCTAGCTCTCCACATCATCAGAACAAAGTCAGCTCAGCGTGGGTATAAGGCCCTAATGTCTAAGACTAAATGCCTCCTAAGCCCCCATAAGCCTAGAAGGTACACCCACACACAATCAGGGTATGAATAGGTGAGAGAATCCACTGGTAAATAATCAGGCCCCCATCCCCCAACATCATAACAGTAACTGGGCCCCTGATCCTTCATAAATAGTGTCAAATGGGGGCTTGAACCCCTAATATTACCCAGGGACACTAACCCTTGGGTCTTTTGACCTGGACTTCGATCGGGCAGTCATCCAGGGCCATGTGGTCTGACCATAAATATAAGGGTGGGACGTATCCCTCATAGGAAAAGGAATCTCACTATCATAATCAACAGTGTCTCAGCATGAATATATCAATCACGAGGTTCTTTTCCACAAAATATCAATCAACGGGGCCCTAGGCCCAATGAAATGACAATTGCTCAGACCCTTTTAGAATCGACACCCCCATCTCGGACACTCAAACATGACCACCAGTGACTAAGACCAAGGGGAGTGTCACGCAGGTCTAGACACTTGGACGTGACCACCGCAGACTTGAACAATAGGGTGTGTTATCTAGGTCTCACGGAATAACATCAGAAAGATCTCCCTCTCTCTCTCTCTCTAACTAGATAAGGATCCCCCAATCATATCATCTCTTTAAGTCACAATAAACAACCCATTCCCAAGGTATGCAAGGAACTCAAAATAGCAGCTAACCTCAGTATACAGAGCGTAGACCTCAATATCAGAATAGAATCGGGCTAAGTGGGAAACCATGCTACAATCTAGCCCACCGCAGGTAATGGAAATAAAAGTGCAGTAATAACAGGGGTATCATAGGTGCCCCACCAGATAGGCCCAATAGAATCATCGTATCTCATAACCGAATCACGGTATGACATAATTTAAATGAACATCTCCTAGTCTGCATATCTCTATAGAAAAAGACAATACACACTTATACAAGTACAAGTCAAGTTAGTACGCATGCCTGCCCAAGATCTAGCTCATATTCGGCCTTTACCAAGCCCCTTTCTGTGTAAAGCAGCTCATAAGGTGATGTCAGTATAACCTAAGCTAAGGGCCAAAAGGTTAGATAATCAGAAGGATGACACATATTAGAATCATATCATAGACCAGCGGCAACAAAGGATATCGCCTAGGACAACCATATGCCGACCCACTATAATGCGCCCCTCTAAATAGGAAGACATTCCCCAAGACTAACCCTTGTTACTAGTGTATTATCGTAGATAGCCCTAAAAGCCTATAGGATATAACCTACACCTCGCTAACAGAGTCACACTCCTATTTCTAACCCACCAGTGGCTCAATGTCAACACGTTTCGTATTACAAGTCACAAGGCTTATTTAGGGGTACAACTATGACAGTCCCCTTAACATGGTATATCTCTAGTCACTAACTAGTGGCAAAAGTACATAACAAATAGTAATAGGATATAGGATCATACAAACTACAAGGCAACACAGAATCATGTTTAATCAGGAAATTCTACTAGAAGTACTCAGAAAAGATATAGATAACCGTAACCACATCTTGCATACATATACCAACAAAATATCGGTACTAGATTTAGCGCACGTAGTAGCATGTATTCACAGGTCAACCTCAATAACTAGTATATTTCTGTTGCCTCAGACCACACACACATACAAGCAAGAGTCAAACTCAGTGTACATACCTGTGATTTGTTCACAACTCCTGTCAACCCCTTTCAGGCCCTTACATAGTCATATAATGCAAGAACTCAGGTAATATAGCAGCTACAACCAACACAGCCCTCAATACAACAATTATCGTCCCATAACATTATATATATACACAACACACAAATCACATATAGCAATATACAACATATACACTATGACTCAATCTATAAATAGTATATTTCTATATTTACCAACTCAGATATGCAAATGTTTCATCTTAGTCTAAGGTTTATTGAAATCCTAACCTACCTAGAATCTGACATCTTTTGATTTGAGTCAATCCAACCAAACTTTTCCCCTCCAAATTGCCTCCAGATGCTGCTCGACTATCAAAACATAACTCAGAAGATCATTACGGCTGATTTATCTGCAAAATTCGAAGAAACAAATGAAATTACATTAAATAAGACTAAAATAGAAAAAGTTGGGGCCTATGCTAAAACACCAAACCAATCCCCGAAAAATGATCCCCACATCACCCCGAGACCATAGACAGAAATTTGGCCCAAAACAGACCCCAGAAGACCAACAAACCGTCCAAAAAACGCAATTAATACTTTACTGAGAAAATATTCTTTTCAAAACTTTGTCGGTCAAAATTTCTCAAAAGCAGGAAAAAAGAAGCAAACACCTAGTATACCACAACATTCCTCTCAGAACATAGAATAATTTAGACATAAATTTCACTTAATTCCGTTAAGAAATGATCGAGATATTGCAATGTAACAATTTCACTCATTCCGATATATCAACGAAGAAAAAGAAGAGATTTACCTCAAAATACATGTCAAATCATGAATATGACTTCACCATGATGATCCTTCCAAAAAACTGAGTCACGTCGCCTTTTGAATCACATAAATTGGATAAAAAATGAGCTCGAAATTGCGGTGTGAAGTTGAGAGGAAATTTATATATAATCTCCTGGAACATGTATGTATACACATAGCTGTACTGCTACCAGGTCACCATCACATGGCAGTGCCAGGTCATGCCATGTGGCAGAACAACTAAAGGCCATGTCACTCCTCTTCCATTAGTCCTTCTATTATTTTTCCCCCCGTTTTAGACTCGTTCGAACTCTGATTATCATAAAAAGCCTATGTAACCTTACAAATTTTGACGTTCCGGATCCAACGGTGAGGCAACATTTCTAACGAATCTTCTTACAATAAAGTTAGGGTCCCACTTCTTTATACGCAACTTTTAATGGAAAGCCCCCCGGGGGTCAAATCGCATCGGACATTCCAGTATCAAATGAGGGTTCACCCTAGATGAAAATCAACTTTCAAAGCTAATAATCTTATCAAAATTCTTATTCGAGGCATGGTTACTGAGAGCATTGACTGGTCAACTATTAATCGATTTCGACGGCTAGATTCTCAACCCATGATATAATTGCACCGGACATGCGCCTAACCTAATTCAACCTTTTCGAAGCTAATGGAATTGACATAATTCCATCCTGAGATAGCTTACTCAAACTTTACTCAAAAACTCATTTTATGGGTATATTTTCTTGGTTAACTCAAAAATCTACACAACTCTCGAATGACTTGGCTAATATTCACAGAATAATCCCGAGATCACTATACACATGTTCAAATAAACAAAATAACAGAAAAATCATATAAATGACCTAGAGAGTCATTACAACATCCCCCACTAATAAGACTTTCATCGTGAAAGCATGAACACAAGCATATTTGTAGGCTGCACTCCACACCATGAGTATATAAGTCATAAACATGTTTCGTATTCTACAATAATTCAGTACCACCCTCACTATCCAGAAATCCCACAATCCATCATTATATACCAGTGAGTCAGTGTGGTGATTCCAAAAGGAAGTGAAATGACCCCAAAAAGTGCCTGAAAATGTGCCTCGAAAGTGCTCAGAATTGTAATTTCTATATATCTCAAAATCTTATGTGATATCGAAAATTCGACTTCATATTCTTATTCAGGAGGTCAAATTGAGTGGAGAATGGGTCTAACCCTAATTTAACAACATCTGTATCAAAATTCAAAAATCCCAAAATGCGATTTCCAGAGAGCTTTTCGTGCCCCTGGTGCAACGCGCCAAGGGCGCACCTCAGTTCATCTTTTGTGGATAGTTTATATATCGGTCCAAGACTTTTTGGTACTGGGCCTAAGCGTTACCATGTGTGAAAATGCTTATACTTAGCCTCATTTCACCTTTGAAGCTATTAACCTAAGATCTAATGCGAGATTTGATGAAGGGTTTTGATGTATATTGCTTGAGGGTTTTACCAAGTATCTATTGATACTTTTACACTAAATTTTCTAGCATGACATCATTCTTGAATTGCATGGTTTTACACTAGCACTGCACATTTGCCAAGTGTTTAATAAAATGTTTAGTTGTGATTTTCTTGAGGAATTGAAGGTTCAATGCATGTCTTATGAGTTGAATGACTATATGATGATGAAAAGAATGTATGTATATGATATTATCTATATGACGTGGGGAAAATGACCAAGCCTCACTCGGGAGATTGTAGGCCCAGGTAACCTTGTTGAGGCGTTTGTACCTCGATCGCCTTGCTCGGGAGGTGGCAGGCCTGTGCAACCATATCAAGGGGTTTGAACCTTGATAACCACGTTGGAGGGTTTGTACCTCATCAACCAGATGAAGAAGCTTGTACGTCATGCGCCTATCCAAGGAGATGGTATGTCACCCCCCAAAGTCCCGTAGGGCGGACCGACACCCATTGCCGATAAGGCTCAGGAGAACCAACCTGTAACTATATGCGTTCTATATATATTATAAGGGGTGTATACGTTTGACATGCCTTTAAGAAGATATATGGTGATAACAAGCCAAAAGGAAATGCAAATGACTAGGCCGTTGGGGCCATGCTGTCTAAAGTGCGAGACATGACTTCACTGTGCTTTACATGGTCTACAAAGCCTGTAAATAGAGAAAAACATCTGATAAGGGTCGGGACAAGCCCCGCTTCAACAAACTATGCAATAAAAACACGTAAGATCTAGACATGTACAAAGCCTCGAAGCAACCTGGAGCTTGACGACAGCAGCTGAATAGCCTGTATTCCTACTGGGGAGATCTACCAACACCTGTACCTGCAGCATGAAATGCAGGTCCCCCATAAGGGATTCAGTACGGGATAATGTACTAAATATGTAAGGCAGAATATACTGTATAGAAAGTAACAACTCAAATGAAACCATGCATCTGTAGAAGATCAGGGACCACCCTTAGTTATATTGTGGAATCATGTAC
>JAABOM020058100.1:0-14334 GCA_011800125.2 Solanum clarkiae | reverse complement strand
GATTTGGTGTTGTTTGGGTGCCCAATCGGCACTAATCACGACCCCTGGGTTGGGTCATGATAGTTCTCTAACTACTATGTGAAAACTTCTGATAAATAACCTAGAAAACCTATTTATAATAAGTAAAATACAACTGTTAAACACAATAGGATAAGTGGTCTGCACACATCACGAAAGGGGTAACGGGCCATATAGCATTCCATGGCCTATAATCAGCGTCTCGTACAGTGCTATTGGAAATTCGGACTTCAAGTCTACAACACCCCTCTATGACTCGTAAAATAGTTTATGACACATAAGGGGGTCTCGTCTGATGAATCTTCAAAACGTCCCAATCTCATATCCTTAGGGCACGAACCACGTTCTATGACTCGTAAATCATTCTATGACCCATCAGCATGTTCATAAAACCAACTTTTAAAAATTAGCCCCTCACTAGAATCGTCGACTAAACCACTTCACGAATCATAGAATGATCTATGGCCTGTAAGGGTCTCGTAATGCATCAAAAATAAGCAACTTCTGTATTTCTTCCCAAAATCAAGGACAAACTATGAATCCTACAAATATTAAAAAAACAATTAAAACCAACTAACATCGCACTGAGAACATACAAAATTCCTAGTTTTAAGCATTAAAAGTGTTGTATTTTGACAGTGGATCAACACCCTCAACTTAAAATTGTTGTGTGTCCTTATGTGACAGACTCAATCTACATAGATAAAACAGTAGCAGACAGACCTTAACCCAATGACATATATCACATCAATCTCAAACTCCAATGACATATATCACATCAATCTCAAACTCAGATACCTGTAACACCTTCTCAAAATAGAATCAGATTGCCATCTAGCAATCTAATACAGATTAGTGCATGTGACAACACAACTATAACAAGTGAGATACTGTCAACTATCCATAATTACTGAATAAGTCTAGTGCTAACAATGCAATGCAAGTGCCCTCATAGAATGCAGTCCCATATTTGACACTAAATGATGTATTAATCTATAGTTTTGGGATCATACAAAACCACTCACTTTCATAAAAGATATTTTGTGCATCATGACTAATACCATAGTTTTTCCCCTATACTCATGACTAAGACCTTCAACTACTTGGACTAGGATCACTTTAGGACTTTCTAGGCTTGTAATGTAGGCTCAAGGGGCTTCGGTGTTATATTTTGGGAACATAGTGACAAACGACCCTCCTTGACACTATTTTTCTACTCATTTGCATTGTCAACTCTGTCATTTTTATCTCATTCTCCCTTTCTCCTATCTCAAGCTTTTCTAGGTGCTTTCTTTTCATTTTCAGCCTTTTTGCCTTGCTTTTACACTTCATTTTTCTTTTTAGCTCACAACTAAGGTATCACTTCTTTTTCTTGCACCCAATACATGATTTTTCCTTTTTCTCTGTATCATTAACTTCCCCCTCATTTTTTTGTTTCACCCTTACACCAGCCACCCTCAACTTGGATTTTTCGCCTTAGTTGAGGTGCACAATATCCATCCTCAGAACCAGTGCCACGTTTGGTAGCCACCGTCAATAGAGGCTTTTTACGTCAGTCAAGGTGCACAATGCTCAAGGAAGGACCAGGGCTAATTTTAGGATTTTACAACCAACAAGGCTAGGTTAATCAAGTGTTTTGAAAGAATAGGTACATGTTAGGCTCAAACATTAGGAACAAGGGATATACTACAATTTAGGTTGGTCATTTAGACTGAGTGGACTATTAAGAACAAAGGCCTAAGATCCTTTCCTAATCCAATTAATCTACAGTCTAACTTAGTGCAACAGGGATAGTTCTGAATTAGCACAAAACTCATCAATTTAACAATTTGAACTCACACTCACATGTTACTTACTACATTATCAACAAAAGACTTTCAGATCATGATTTTTATCTTAATTTAACCTCACTTATAAGAACAAACATTGTCACATACTTAAACATACATGGTTGCTACCTAAACTACTGATCTAAATTTTTGGTGGGTATTATTTTTCACACAAAACACAAAAAATATGCTATATGTCATAGGTATTATGTCATAATCCAACCCTAGGGCCTAGAAGTGACACAACGAATGGGGAAGTCGAAGGGACCCCAAACAAGGCTCTTAGCATATCATTCACGGATCCTTAGTCGCAGAAGCAAAATAAAACCATAGTAAGAGTTAATTAAGGTCACAACCCAAGCCTAGGGCCTAGATGTGACATAACAAATGGGAACCTGAAGGGACCCCAAACAAGCCTTTTAACTTGTCATGACACATTATTGGTTGTAAAAGCATATAAATGGCATAAAGAATAAGAATAAGAGCAAAGGGGCTAACAAGAAAGATTGCATAACATCATAATCAAGAGACGAGGAGTCAAAGCTCATATCACAGATACATAACATGTCCAACAAATAGCTCTAATATATAGATAAGAGCAGGGGCCAAGACAAAGCGACCGGGCACACCCTTTTAGTCAAAACAGAACATAAGGAAGAATGTCTCGATACATGATAAGAGCAACATAGATTAAGATCCCTGAAGAGGAGACTCACCAACTAGATTGAGTAGTACCGAACTAGCCACATGGAGGAAGAGGATGATCAACTTGGGCACTTGTTCCTACATTATGATATCATATAGGCAAGAATATGCGTTAGTACGTTTCAATGTACTAAGTATGTAGGATACAGTGCAACAAGAATTAAGCATCATGGTCAAAAAATGTAATAATTGTCAATAGGCATAACATAACAATATGGTATGTATGATCAATGTATAAGTAAAACATGCTTAAGTAGCTTATGCTCATATAGGATATCATATGTGTAGAAGAGACCAAGCTAGATTTTCAAGGTATAAACCCCTTGGTTGGTTGGTGATAGTTTTACCCCATCACCCTGGCGGTGTGGTACAAACCCCTCACTTGGTTGATGATAATCACACCTTATCAGCACGGTGGCAAAGTATAAACCCCTCACATGGTTGATGAGTACAAACTGCCACCTCGGTTGATAAGTACAAACCTCCACCTCGGTTACTTGGGAGCTTGTCCCCTCCGAATCGGGCACGGTCTGATGCAACACTTTGTATAGAGTATATCATATACATAAGCTCATTTCAGCTTCATATAGTCAATATCTCATATCTCATGCTTTGGACCTTCAACTCCTCAATAAACCACATCCAGACATTTTATCAAACACTTAGAGGGCGTGTAATGCTAGTATAAAATCATGAAATATAGAGATGAAATCATGCAGTAAAATCTATTGTAAAACTATCAATCATAACCTTGCAATACCCTCAAGTAACGTACATCAAAACTCTCCTCAAATCTTACAATAGATCAAAGATTAATAGCTCAAAACATAGAAAAACTATCACAATTTCTCATAGCTTTAACATAGTATGCAATGAATTTCATAATAAGCAAGACCCATTTGTAAATAAACTTTAGATAAGCAATTTGAGTAAAAGGAGGCTTGGGTATCATGGGTGAAAATAACCCATAAATGAAACCCACATATCTTAGCTTGGAGTTGAACTTAGTGAAGATTGGAGATGCGGACTTGAAGCTTGAAGAAGAAACATGGAGGAAACCTTTAGTTCTGGATAAGGGTTTGAGACTTGAATTTTGGGAGTGAAAAATATGGCTAAGTGTTGGATTGAGTATTGGGAAATGTTTAGGATGATTTAAGGGTGAAATATGACTAAGTATGGGTAAAAACACGTTTGGGAACTTTTAGGCCCAAGACATAAAATTCTTGGACCGCAAAGAAAATCACTGGACAGAAGAATACACCCTTCCGCATCACAAAGAGGACGCAGAGACAACTTCTCTTTATCTGCACGCCCTTAGCGCGCCGTGCCAGGGGTGCGGAATGCTCATTGGAATTTGTCACTTGAAAAATTATAAGTGCTAATCTTTCGCTCTTAAGTTGGGGTTAGACCCTTTACCCCCTAATTTCAACCCCCTGAACAAGAATGTGAAGTCGAATTTTTGATATCGCACACGGATTTTGAGATATATGGAATTTAAATTTCAGGCATTCTGAGGCACATTTTTGGGCACTTTTTGAGGTCGTTTCAATATCTCCCCCTTGGGGACACTCTTCCCCCAATGTAAAAGAGACGTGAATGCAACATCACATTTAAAACGCAATTTTCAAAATCTCAACATAAGTGTAAAATCATCATAAACTTGGGATTTAAACATGAATGCATGTGAATGACATAGGGGATGAAATACAAGACTTGAAATCACATAAGGGACTTAGAATTGGTACCCTAGGCTTGAGTGGAGTGGGAAAGATAAGGATACCGCTTTTCATGTCTGCTTCAGCCTCCCAAGTAGCACTTTCCATTTGCTAGTTCATCCAAAGGACCTTCAAGTATACCACCTGCTTGTTCCTCAATCTCTTCACTTGCCTATGCAAAATCAGAACCAAAACTTCCTCATAAGTCAAGTTATCCTAAACAACACCAACAAAATCAAGAGGCACAATAGCATTAGGATCACCAACACATTTTCTCCACATAGAGACATGGAACACCGGATGAACCAAATTCATTTCACTAGGCAACATCAATTCATAAGCTACCTTGCCAAGCCTCCTCAAGAACACATCAGGTCCAACATACCTTGGACTCAACATCCCTTTTTTACCAAAATGGACCACATCTTTCATTGGAGAAACATTTAAGTAGACCCAATCACCCACTTTGAATTCGAGGTCTCTTCTTCTCACATCGGCCTAGGATTTTTGATAACTTTGGGCTATTTTCAACCTTTCCCTAATCATCCTAACCTTCTCAAGATCCTCCATAACCAGATCCAATCCCAATAAAGCCACCTCTCTAACCTCAAACCAACCAACTAGAGATCTATAACACCTCCCATAAAGAGCCTCAAAAGGAGCCACACCAATGCTAGAGTCATAGCTATTGTTGTAGGCAAACTCAATCAATGGAAGATGGTCATCCTAACTATCCTTAAGCTCCGCAACACAATCCCTAAGCATATCCTCAAATGTTTGAATGGTTCTTTTGTCTTGGCCATCCGTTTGGGGGTGAAAGGTCATACTAAAGTGAACTTTTGTGCCAAGACCCCTTTGGAAAGACCTCCAAATGTCTAAAGTGAATTGTGAACCACGATCCAATATAATGGAAAAAGGAACCCCATGTAACCTCACTAGCTCATGGATGTACAAACTTGCATACTCTTCAGCCCCATATGTAGTCTTAACCGGTATAAAATGAGTCGATTTCATCATTCTATCAACCACAATCCAAATTGAATCAAAATCTTTTCTAGTTTTGGGAAACCCAACCACAAAATCCATATGAATCACCTCCCTCTTCCAAGTAGGAATCTCTATGTCTTGGGTTCGGCCACCCAGCCTTTGATGTTCGACTTTGACTTGTTGACAACTATGGCAATCGAAAATGAATTTGCTAATGTCACTCTTCATGCCTCCCAACCAATACACATCCCTCAAGTCTCTATATATTTTGGTGGAACCGGGGTGGATAGAATAAGAAGAATTATGGGCCTCATCAAAGATTTTCTCCCTCAAACCATCAACACAAGGTACACACAACCTACCTTGGTACCTAAGGGCACCATATCCCCCTTGGGAGAAAATCGCTACTTTGCCCTCTTTCACCAAGGCTTTCAATTTGAGCAAGGAGGAGTCAAGATCTAGTTTTGCTATCACCGCATCCACCAAAAAAGACTTAGAACTATCAACAACCACAATATCACCACTTCCAACCTCCTCCAATCTAACCCTCAATCTAGGTAATTGATGTACCTCCCTAGCCATCTCCTTATCACCTCCATCAACATAGTCTAGGCTATCAATAGACACCCTACTAAAAGGATCCACCACCATATTTGCCTTACCGGGATGATAGTGCACGCTTATATCATGGTCTTTAAGAAGTTCTAACCATCTTCTTTGCCTCAAGTTGAGTTCCTTTTGAGTGAACACATATTGGAAGTTCTTATGATTGGTGAACACATCCACATACACCCCGTACAAGTAGTGAAGCCAAATCTTTAATACAAACACAATAGCAGCTAACTTTAGATCATGGGTAGGGTAGTTCCTTTCATGTACCTTGAGTTGTGTAGAAGCATAAGCTATGACATTACCATTTTGCTTCAACACACAACCCAAAAAAGCCCAGGAAGCATCACAATAAATGACAAATCCCTCAAGCCCATCCGATAGTGACAACATAGGAGCGGACACAAGCTTATCATTCAATGTTTGGAAACTACTCTCATACTCATCGATCTACATAAGCTTAAACTTTTTTTGAGTCAATTTTTTCATAGGGAAGCAATGGAGGAGAAACCATTCATAAACCTTCTATAATAACCCGCTAGGCCCAAGAAGCTCCTAATATCCAATGGGGTCAATGCTCTAGGCCAATTCCTACTCACATCGCTTTTCTTAGGATGCACTTTTATACCATCCCCTGACACCACATGACCCAAGAATGCAACCTCCTTCAACCAAAATTCACACTTGTCATATTTGGCATATAATTTCTCCTCCCTCAATATTTGTAACACAACCCTTAAAATGCCCATATCAAGTCTGGAAGGCCGTCTTAGAATATCATACTCCCTCACTCTTACTTGATGACACTCGGACTGAAGATCAAAATTAGAGAAGAAGCTACCACCTTGCAATTGGTTAAACAAGTCATCAATCCTTGGAAGAGGATGCCTATTCTTGATGGTGACCCTATTGAGTTGCCGGTAGTCAATGCACATTCTAAGTGACCAGTCTTTCTTTTTCACAAACAACACCGGAGCATGAACAGTGATTGGCTAGGTCTAACAAATACCTTCTCCAACAAATCTTTCAATTGTTCCTTTAGCTCTTTCAACTATGCTGGGGCCATATGGTAAGGAGAAATAGAAATGGGTTGAATATCAAGAAGGAGATATATACCAAAATCTATTTCCCTTTCGGGAGGGAAACCGGGAAGGTCATTTGGGAAGACATCAAGAAACTCATTAATAACCGGAACCAATACTATAGAAGGGACTTTAGACTCCACATCTTTAACCCACACAAGATGATACAAGCACCCTTTAGAGATCAACTTACGGGCCTTAATGCAAGAGATGAATCTACCTTTAACCACCACATCTTAAATTTCCCACTCAAGGACGTGTTCATTAGGGAATTGAAACTTGACCTTACGGGTTCTATAATCAATATAAGCATAGTAGGCATGCAACCAATCTATCCCAAGAATGACATTAAAATTGACCATGTCTAATTCAACAAGATCACAAGACAACAACTTGTGCAAAATGCAAATAGCATAACATCTATACATTATCCTAGCAACAATAGAGGTACCAATAGGACTAGACACTTCATATGACTCATGCAACAACTCGGGGTCAACATGGAACTTTTTCGCAACGAAAGGGGTAACAATGGAAAAAGTGGCACCCGGATCAATCAAAGCATATACATCAAAGTCAAAGATTTTCAACATACTGATAACAACATCGGGAACCTCACTAACCCCTAGCCTATCATTCAGTGCATAAAATCGATTGTGCCTTGGGGCACCACCTTGAGGACCACCTCTACCCAATGGGACCGAATTCGCCCCCGGCCCTTGCCATGGATTCTTGGACAATCCACCCTCCTGCGGCCAAGTTCCCCACATTCATAGCATGCATTAGAACCATTAAAACATGGGTCTCCATGGTTCCTTCCACATTTAGGGCACACATCAATAGGAGCCACCCTACCAACACCTTGAGGCCTAGGGAAGTTATTGGCAAACCCCCTACTAGTAGCATGAGATGGCCCTTGGCCTTTACGAAATCTGGCACTCTTTTGGAATTTACTCTCAAATCAGGCCCTCTTGGCCTCTTGCCCCTTCTCTTTCTCAATTTTCCTCCTCCATTTGCTCGGCATAGGTCATCAATTGAGATAAGTCCATGTCACTAATTAGAACGGCGGACCGGCATTCTTCACTTACCTAGTCGGAGACCTCCATCAAAAACTTATTCAACCTATCTATGATCGACCACCAAATGAGGAGCATACTTTGAAAGGTGATTAAAATTGAGGGCGTACTCCCTCACACTCAAAGCACCTTGTTTCTAGTTCACGAACTCTACCATCTTAGCTTCCCTAAGCTCAAGAGGGAAGAACAGATTAAGGAAAGCCAATTTGAACTCCTCCCAAGTGCCACATTACCATTTCCCTTTTCACCCATCCATTAATCATACCATATTTGGGCTACACCTTTGAGTTGGTACACCGCCAACTTGGCCTTTTTCATTTAGCCCAACACCCACGACATTCAAGATCTTGTAGACCTCATCGATGAACTCTTGTGGATCTTCATCCCCTTTGACCCATAGAACACAGGAGGATTCATCCTCTAAAGTCCCTCACCCTAACTTCGGGGTAGTAGCATGAGGGGCTTGGGCCCCTTGATTTACTTGGTTAGCCACAAATTGGGCAAGCATAGTGAGAGCATCTCGGAGCTCACCATCGGTAGGTTGCTCCTCGAGAGTTTGGGCCCTTATTCCTTGAGTGTTTGGCATGATCTAGAACAAAGAACAATTGTTAGGGGGAAAAACTCACAACAAACCTATAGCACAATTTAGGACATGAAGTAGGGAAACATTTCTTAAAACATCTCATACTCTCCTATTCATAGTCATGGCATGCTTAACAACCATGAATAGGAATCTAATCGATGCGATGTGTTGGAATCGAAGGATCTATCAACCTAGTGCTCTGATACCAAGTTTGTCATGACCCAAGCATAGGGCCTAGACGTGACATGGCGAATGGGGACCTTGAAAGGACCACAAATAAGCTTCTTAACTTGTCATTACACATCATTGGTTGTGGAAGCATATAAATGGCATAAAGAATAAGAATAGGAGCAAAGGGGATAAGGGGAAAGCTTGCATAACTTTATAATCAAGAGACAAGGATTCAAAGCTCATATTATACATACATAACATGTCTAACAAACATCTCTAATACATAAATAACAGCAAGGGCCAAGACAAAGCAACCAGGCTCACCCTTTTAGTCAAAATAGAACACAAGGAATAATGTCTTGATACATGATAAGAGGAATATAGACTAAGGTCCCCGAAGTGGAGGACTCACCAACTAGCTTGAGTAGTACCGAACTAGCCATGTGGAGGAGGAGGATGATCAACTTAGGCACTGGTTCTTACATGGTGATATCATGTAGGCAAGAGTATGCATTAGTACAATTGAAAGTACTAAGTATGTAAGATGCAATGCAACACGAATTAAGCATCATAGTCAAAATGCATAATAATTGGCAATAGGCATAATATGCTCAATGGATAAGCAAAACATGCTTAATTAGTTCATGCTCATAAAGGATATCATATGTGTAGAAGAGACCAAGCAAGATTTTGAATGTACAAACCCCTTGGTTGGTTGATGATGGTTTCACCCCATCTCCCTAGTGGTGTCGTACAAACCCCTCCCATGGTTGGTAATAATCACACCTTATAACCATGTTGGTGAAGTACAAACCCCTCTCATGGTTGATGAGTACAAACCCCCACCTTGATTACTCGGGCTCTTGTCCCCTCGGATCGGGCATGGTCTAACGCAACACTTTATATAGAGTATATCATATACATAAGCTCATTTCATCATCATAAAGTTAATTATATCATATCTCATGCTTTGGACCTTCAACTCCTCAAGAAACCACATTCGAACATTTTATCTAACACTTAGAGAATGTGTAATGCTAGTATAGAACATGAAATATAAAGATGAAATCATGTAAGCGAATCCACTCTAAAACCATCAATCATCACCTTTCTATACCATCAAACAACATACATCAAACCCCTGCCTCAAATCATACAATAGATCAAAGATTTATAGCTCAAAACATAGAAAAATAGTCACAATTTCTCATAGCTTTAAATTAATGTGCAGTGAATTTAATAATAAGCAAGACCCATTTGTAAATCAACTTTAAATCATGAAATTTGAGTAAAAGCAGGCATGGGTATCATGGGTAAATGGAACCCATGAAAGAAACACACATACCTTAGCTTGGAGATGAACTTGGTGATGATTGAAAATGGAGACTTGAAGCTTGAAGAAGAACATTGGGGGAAAACCTTAGTTCCGGATGAGGGTTTGAGACTTGAATTTTGGGAGTGAAAAGTATGGCTAAGTGTTGGATTGAGTATTTGGAAATGTTTAGGGTGATATGAGGGTGAAATATGACTAAGTATAGGTAAAAACATGTTAAGGAACTTTTAGGCCCAAGACTTATAATTCTTGGACAGCAAAGAAAATCACTGGACAGAAAAATACACCTCTCCGCATTGCTGATAGGGCGAGGAGACAACTCCACATCTGCGCACCCTTGGTACATTGTGCCAGGGGCGTGGAATGCTCACTGGAATTTGTCAATTGTAAAATCATAATTGCTGATCTTTTGCTCTTAAATCAGGGTTAGACACTTCTCCCCTAATTTCGACCCCCTGAACAAGAATATGAAGTCAGATATATCATGCACTGATTTTGAGATATATGGAATTTAAAATTTTGGGCATTTTGAGTCACATTTTCAGGCACTTTTGGGGGCTGTTTCAATATCTTCCTCTTGGGAACATTCATCCCCGAATGTACAAGAGTCTTGAATGTTGTTTCATATTTAAAACACCATTTTCAAAGTCTCAACATAAGTGTAAAATCATCATAAACTTGCCAACTTAAATATGGATGCATATGAATGACATAGGGGTTGAAATACAAGACAAGAAATCACATTGAGGAATTAGAATTGGCACCTTAGGATTGAGTGGAGTGGAAAAGATAAGGATACTGCTTTTTCATGTGTTCTTTTGCCTCCTAAGTAGCACTTTCCATTTGTTGGTTCCTCCAAAGGACCTTAGCGGATGCCACCTCCTAGTTCCTCAATCTCTTCACTTGCCTATCCAAAATTAGAACCGAAACCTCCTCATAAGTCAGGTTATCCTCAAGAACACCCACAAAATCAAGAGGCATAATAGCATTAGGATCACCAACACACTTTCTCCACATAGAGACATGGAACACCGGATGAACTAAAGTCATTTCACTAGGCAACATCAATTCGTAAGCTACCTTGCAAACCCTCCTCCAGAACTCATAAGGACCAACATATATTCGACTCAACTTCTCCTTTTTATCAAAATGGACTGCACCTTTCTTTGGGGAAACTTTCAAATAGACCCAATCACCCACTTTGAATTCAAGGTCTCTTCTTCTTACATCCGCCTAGGATTCTTGACGACTTTGGGCTATTTTCAACCTTTTCCTAATCATCCTAACCTTCTCAAGAGCCTCCATAACCAAATCTGGTCCTAATAAATCTACCTCTCCAACCTCAAACCAACCAACTGGAGATCTACAATGTCTCTCATAAAGAGCCTTAAAAGGAGCCATACCAATGCTAGAGTGATAGCTAATGTTGTAGGTAAACTCAATCAATGCAAGATGGTCATCCCAACTATCCTTAAGCTCCACGGCACAGTCCTAAGCATATACTCAAGTGTTTAAATGGTTCTTTCAACTTGGCCATCTGTTTGGGGGTGAGAGGTCGTACTAAGGTGAACTTTTGTACCAAGACCCCTTTGGAAAGACATCCAAAAGTGTGAAGTGAATTGGGAGCCATGATCCAACATAATGGACAAAGGAACCCCATGTAACCTTAGTAACTGATAGATGTACAACCTTGCATACTCTTAAGGCCCATATGTAGTCTTAACGGTATAAAATGATCCAATTTTGTCATCCTATCAACCACAACCCAAATGGAATCAAAACCTTTTCTAGTTTTGGGCAACCCAACCACAAAATCCATATTAATCACATCCCACTTCCATGTATGAATCTCTAAGTCCTGGGTTAGGACACCCGACCTTTGATGTTCTACTTTGACTTGTTGATGACTATGGCAACCGAAAACGAATTTGGCAATGTCCCTCTTCATGCCTCCCAACCAGTACACATCCCTCAAGTCTCTATACATATTGGTGGAACCGGGGTTGATAGATTAAGAAGAATTATGGGTCTCATCAAGGATTTTCTCTCTCAAAACCATCAACACAGGGCACACAAAACCTATCTTTGTACCTAAGGGAACCAACTACCCTTTGGGAGAAAACCTCTACTTTGTCCTCTTTAACCAAGGATTTCAATTTGAGCAAGGAGGAGTCATGATCTTGTTTTGATATCACCTCATCCAACAAAAAAGACTTAGAACCATCAGCAACAACAATATCACCACTTCCAACCTCCTCCAATCCCTCAATCTAGCCAATTGATGCAGCTCCCTAGCCATCTCTTTATCACCTCCATCAGAATGAGTTAGGCTGCCAATAGACACGCTAATCAAAGCATCCGCCACCGTATTTGCCTTACTTGGATGATATGCACACTCATATCATAGTCTTTAGGAAGTTTTAACCATATCCTTTGCCTCAAGTTGAGATCCTTTTGAGTGAAGACATATTGGAGGCTCTTATGATCGGTGAACACATCCATATGCACCCCATACAAGTAGTGATGCCAAATCTTTGATGCAAACCCAACGGCGGCTAACTCTAGATCATGGGTAGCATATTACTTTCATGTACCTTGAGTTGTCTAGAAGCATAAGCTATGACCTTATCTATGACAAACAGCCCTACACATGCACATATTGTTCGCTTTGACCCCACAAGGCCGCACGATTTTGTTCCTCCCAGGCAAGCCTGTAATAAAGTCCATATTGATAATCTCGCACTTCCATGTCGGTATCTCCATTTCCTGCAACAACCCTCCAGGGTTCTGATGTTCTATCTTCACCTGCTGACAATTCGTACATTGGGCAACAAACTCTGCTATTTCACGCTTCATGCTATCCCATCAATACAAGCACCTGAGGTCATGGTACATCTTTGTCGACCCATGGTGAATAGAATAACGGGCATGGTGTGCTTCGCCCATATCCTACTGCCGCAAGCCTGCAACATCTGGTACATATAACCTGCCTCTGAACAATAAGATAACATCAGGAGAAAGCTCAAATGGGGTCTGCTCCTTTTCCAGGGCTATGTCCCTGTATCAAACTAGGATAGGATCCTCATATTGCCTCTGCTTAATTTCTTCTATAATAGAGGATTCAGCTATGCCTCGGACAGAAACTCCCGCGTTACTTGAATCTACCAATCGAACTCCCAGATTGTCTAACTGCTGAATATCCTGAATTATCTCCTTCTTCTCTAGGGGTGAGTCAGCTAAACTACCCATGGACTTGCGACTGAGCGCATCTGCTACGACATTGGCTTTCCCTGGATGGTAGAGAATATCAATATCATAGTCCTTCAGCAATTCTAACCACCGCCGCTGCCGCAAGTTCAGCTCTTTCTTTTTAAATATGTACTAGAGGCTTTTGTGATCCGTAAAAATATCAACAAGAACACTGTACAAATAAAGCCTCCAAATTTTTAAAGCATGGATAACTGCAGCTAACTCCAAATAATGGGTAAGGTAATTCTGCTCGTGCTTCTTGAGTTGCCGGGAAGCATATGTTATCACTTTGCCGTGCTTCATTAATACACACCCCAAACCCATACCGGAAGTATCACAATAAACCACGCACCCGTCTGGACTATCAGGCAAGGTCAGAACTGGAGCTGCAGTCAATTTTTCCCTCATCATCTGAAAGTTGTGCTCACAGGTATTAAACCACTGGAACTTCGCCCCTTTTTGCGTTATCTTTGTCAAAGGCCCTGCAATCGAAGCAAATTTCTCTACAAATCTCCTGTAATAACCAGCTAGCCCAAAAAAGCTATGTACCTCCTTCGGCATTGTAGGCCTAGGCCAACTTCTTACGGCCTTAATTTTCTGGGAATCTACCCGGACGCCTTCGGCTCCTATAACATGGCCCAAGAATTCCACCGAAGATAGCCAAAACTCGTATTTCAAAAATTTAGCATATAACTTTTGGCAACGAAGAATGCCAAGGACGGTTCTCAAGTGATCTGCACAATCCTCCTCAGATCGAGAATATACTAGAATGTCGTCAATGAACACAATCACGAACACATCCAGGAATAGTTTAAATACTTGATTCATAAGGTCCATAAACACCGCTGGAGCATTTTTTAGCCCGAAGGACATGACTTTAATTTGTAATGTCCGTAGCGCGTTCTGAATGCTGTTTTAGGAATATCTTCTTCCCACACCCGCACCTGGTGATACCCTGATCGCAGGTCTATCTTTGA
>JAABOM020058099.1:0-14336 GCA_011800125.2 Solanum clarkiae | reverse complement strand
CCCTTATGACTCTAAATCACATCTAATATACTTTAAATACTTAGGAATTGATCCTAGCATGTATATACAACCTAAAAGCCATTGGTACATCTAACTTTTATAAAATCTTACATTAGAACCGCAATCTTATATCATCTCCAGTTCTATTTCCACACTAAGAAATTAACTTTAACATCTATGCTCAATTAAGAATTATCAATTAAAATTCTATATCATATGAAGGATGGCTCAATCTTAGCTAAAAAAATTGATGTGTTACATAAGTAATTTGAGGAAAAAAGTGAAAAGACTATTTTGTTTAAAAAGGAGCCTTTTAATGAAGGGTAAAAAGTTCAAACAATATTTTAAAGGTCTTCGCGCTTTTAATATAGTACTAGTCTTGTTGTATGTGCTTTGCGCGTAATCAATGCGTGTACCTCATTTTATAACAAACATTACAGAGAAGTTAAATTTAATATGAATTTATAAAAAGGTACGTAATTCACTACTTTTGATAAATTATTTATCTATAAAAAGTCCTATATATAGAGATTTTGTCACTAGTTCGAACTCATGTTAGAGTTTTCTTTAGCGACTGAAGGATATTTTCTTGATTCAAATAAGAAAGAAGTAGAAGTCTTTCCATAGCTAGATATCCCTATTATCTCACTTCTTTCCATATATTTTAAAAGCCAATATTATAAATATAATTAAATAATCTATTGTGATGAAACAAATGTGAGAAAATCAATTCAATTGCTTATAATAATGATATGTTAATAGTTTTTGAATAAATAAATTAATAATTTAGAGTTGAACAGTTAGGAGATAAATAATTAATTACTAAGACTTAATGTAACAAAATATTCCTAAATATAAAAGGAGTAGTTTAATGTTTTCAACATAATTTTGCAGATTTTTTTTCTTTTTTAATTTTTTATATTACATGCTTTTAGTAACAAAAGATTTGATGATCAAAATTTTTGTTAATTATTTACAAAGAATAGTTCTAAATCAAAAGCGAATACTAAATATAAAAAAATTCTAATCCAAAAGTGAATCTTAAAATTAAATAAATAAAATATTAAATAATAAATTTTTTAAAAAATAGTGAAAATACCATTTTGTCTAACAAGAGATTTTTAATGAAGGTTAAAAAGTTCAAACAACATTTCTAATGGCCTTCACGCTTTTAATATAGTATAGATAGATAGATATAGATAATTGGCATATTCAATAAAGTAAAGTCTTAATTTTATTTTTTTTGAATAATTTTGACACATGTATAGCAATTGATTATATTGAAAAAGTTTTCAAAACTATAATCAATAGAAGGGATTTAAATATTTGTGTTGTTACGTAACGTACAATAATCTATATATGCGTATTCTTATCTAACAAAATATTATAAGAAATGTTATACACTTAATTGAATTTTTTTATTAAATTATAATTATTTACACTATTTTTTTTTAAATATCTATAAGAATAAAATATATAAAAATAAATAAACACAATTTTCTTTTAAACAAAAATAATTTTATGTCACCTATTCTATTGAGTTGCCCTAGTTGCATATGTAAGATGCTTGTTTCTTTAGTTTTTATGAAAGCCAGAGTAAATATCATATATTTTAAGAAAATATCATATATTTTAAGACCCTATTATCGGCGAATATAAAAGCAGCAAGAAGAAACACCGCAAGTAAAGATGTCTTGAAAAACTTGCAGACAGTCATTGTTATAGAATCTTGGGGTATATTAAAAAATTATCTAATATTTTTTATTTCATGAAGAGTTAGATGGTTGTTGAATCTTCCTGGAAGAAATGGAAGAAGGAATGATATCGAATTAAGACTTAGGAGAGGGCGAAAAAACAACAGTTTCTGAATGAATTTCAAGACGACGAGTAATAATAAGATTCCACTTAATTTAATAGAGTTCATAATTTGATACCTATATTATATGTGAGGAACAATGAAAATACAAATTTTACTGTGGACAGGATTCGGGAAGACAGAGTTCATAATTTGATACTTATATTATATGTGAGGAACAATGAAACTACAAATTTTACTCTGGACAGGATCCAGAAAGACGAGAATTCGGACAAATTAGAGGCATCAAAAATAAACTTTTCTAAGTAGTTTTTTGAAAAGTGAACTAGAATCCTCTTACAATAAAACTTGCATCACCTAAGTTATAACCTAGTTGATTCATCATGCTGTCTTTTGTTTCAAGTAAAAACTCATTCTTCGTATACTTTATAGTGATTTTAGTTGATGGCATCCTCAAACTTGATGATTTGATCATAAAAAATTTCAGCTTCTATTATGATTTTACTCATCATCTCAAATGCTAAATTTCTGATGATCATGTAATCTTCGACTAACCCTCCGACCGTATCAAATAACTCTATCCACAAAAGTTGGACAAATGTAAAAAAATTACCTAGTATTTATGTCTCCATTGGGTTTGAACTTGAGACCCAGTGGTATCCCACTTTATTGACATCTAAAGCACATTATAGGTATAAATATCGGTGAAGATAATAGATCTGGAAAAAATTTCACTACAAGTCAACGATATGTGAAGGTGAATTGCAAAATGAATTAGAATTTGCATGACATGCGGCAAAAACATTGGAAATAAGGATGAATATGAGTAGAAGACATGTGACATTAAAAAATATTGACCTATAATTTGCTTACTGAAACAATATCCAAGCATGAATTCATCATTTTTTCACACATGCGAAAATAAATCATAGAGGAAGACATGCCTTACTTATCTAGTTCAGTGTACGCGTGCTTTGCATGTATGAGTCACATCAATTTAAAAATTAGAATATAAATAGTACTTGTTATTAAATGAATGCAATATTCATGTAAATAAAATTAAATAAATATTATTATTTTGATACAATAGTTTAGTTTATCGTGATAGAGCAAAGATGAGAAAATCAATTCAATTACTTATAATGTGGATATGTTAATAATCTTTGAATACATAAAATAATAGTTTAAAGTTGAATAGTTAGAAGTTACATAATTAATTGACTAAAATTGAATGTAAAAAAAAAATTCTAAATATAAAAGGAGCAGGTTAATCTTTAAAACATAATTTTACTGAATTTTTTTGTTTTAAATTTGTTATATTACATACTTTTATTAACAAAATATTTGATAGTCAATTGTTTTGTTAATTATTTACGTAGAATAGTCATAAATCAAAAGTGAATTCTAATAATCCAAAAGTGAATCTTGAAACTAAATAAATAAAAGATTAAATAATAAATTAAGAAAAATAGTAAAAAGACGATTTTGTCTAAAGAGGGGTCTTTGGAGTAGCTTAATGTTTCCAACATAATTTTAACTACTCTTTTTCTTTTTTAAATTTATTATATTAGATAATCTTATTAACAAAATATTTGATAATCTAAATTTTGGTATTTGATATCTTTGCAAACAGAAACGATAATGTATGGATATACATACAGAACTTATCCCTAATTTACTTTCGATAGGTAATATTCGAATAGAATGACAATTAAATTTTTTTTACCGAAATTCATACTTGTTTGAGATGACCATTGTCATGACCCCGACCTAGGGCCTAGGAGTAACATGGCGAATGAAAATCCATTAGTCCCTAAACAAGCCTCAAAGTATTCAAATTCACATCATCGGTTCAGAAGTGCGTTTAAAATGAAAGACATAGTTCTAAGGGACGGGAAAGTAGGACTCATGCTATGGGGATATCTTAGGGAAAGGGATTAGCATGAATTCACATAGCATATAGCATATAATGACTGGGGAAGGGGTAAGTATGACTCACACTATGGGGACAATTTGGAACTTAGGTATAACATCTAGTAAAATTACCAAAATATCCCTAGAATGGAGACATGCGTATAACGTATCTTCCCAAGCTCGAATAGGAAATCCGAGACTGGATTTGCGATCAGCGCAAAAAGTTGAGTTAGAAAATGATCTCGACCCGATTTAAGAGCAACCGGGTCGTAAATAATTTTTGCAAAATTTAGCAGAAATAGTAACGGTACGCAACAAGGCCGCGACACGGACCCATCACAGACCCAAAATAGTGAGGGGTATATGACAGCTCCGTGATACGGACCCATTACGGACCGACACTTATATATTTTCTCAATTTTTCGACGAGATTGAATTTCTAAAATTCACAGGTGCGCGACAGGTCCACGTCACGAACCTGTTATCTTGACCTGTTCCACTAAGTTTAAAAATTTTAAATCTTTTGAGGGGCATTCTAGACTTTTTTCACTTCTTCTAAACTTAACCCACGACCCATATAAGTCGTTTTGAAGAGTAAATAGGGTCAAAAACCCTATTCTAAGTCCCCTTTTGGACTGCATCGTATTATGATGTAGATACGCAGGATAAAGGTCATCAACAAGCGAATCGTTGAGGATCTTCAAGCGTTCAACAGATTGGTGAGACCAGGAGCGGCCTGATAGGATGCCCATGACACTTCTAGAGTTCAGGAATTCTTGAGGATGAATCTGCCTGAGTTCACAGGGTCTACATTCACTTAGGATCCTGAGAACTATGTAGAGGAGCTTCAGAAAGTGTTCTAAGTGATGCATGTGGCCGATGCTGACAGAGTGGAACTGGCTGCTTATCAACTAAAGGGGGTGGCTAGAATAATGACCAGTGGAAGAAGCATAGAGGGGAGAATTCCCCCGTGATGACTTGGGATTTATTCGAGGAAGCTTTCTTGTGACGTTTCTTCCCAAAGGAGAGGAGAGAGGTGAAGGTGAGGGAGTTTTTCAACTTGAAACAGGGCTCTATGACTATATAGGAGTATAGGCTGAAGTTCACATAATTATCCTTCTATGCTCCGGATATGGTTGCTGACATAAGGGGAAGGATGGGGATGTACGTGGATGGGTTGAATAGAGGGCCAAAAAGAGATGAGAGGGGAGCTATACTCGTGAGTGACATGGATATTGGGAGATTGATGACCTTTGTGCAATAGGCTTATGAAGAGAGACAACAGGGGAAGGAGGAATTCAGAAGTAAGAAAGCTAAAACATCCAGCCATGAGGTTTGGAAGAGAGGCAATGGAAATTGGGTTCCAGCACCATCATCTCCTAGTACACCTATACCTAGAGTCAGAAATGATCAAAAGTCTCAGAATATTGGAGCCTGTGGGTTTCAGTCACAAGTTAGTGTGGCTCAAGGTTCACGAGGAAAGCCACCATGTGGTACATATGGTAAGCTACACTTAGATAGGTGTCGTGAGGGGACTGATGCGTGCTTCTGGTGTGGTCAAGTAGTGCATTATCAGAGAGACTTTCCAAAGTGAGCTAACCAGGCTTAATCTTCTGCACTAGGCCCGCCAGCTAAGGGGAATCAGAGAGGTACCACTTCAGGCACAAGCGGAGCTACAAACCAGTTGTATGCCATGGACAGTTGACATGATCAAGAGAACTCCCCAGATGTTGTGACAGTATGAGAATCTTTTCTATTGATTGTTACGTGTTGATGGATCCTGGTGTCACATTATCTTTTGTGACTCCTTATGTGGCCTATAGATTTGATAGAACCCTTGAGAGTCTTCTTAAACCTTTTGATGTTTATACTCCCGTAAGTGAGTCTATTCGAGCTGAGAGAGTCTATAGAGCTTGCGTAGTGTCCATCCAACATAGGGATACTATCATTGATTTGATTGAGTTAGATATGACTAATTTTGACTTGATCCTAGGCATTGATTGGCTCCACGCCTGTTATGCCTCCATTTATTGTAAAGCCCGAATCATTAAGTTCCAATTTTTAAATGAATCTATTCTAGAGTAGAAGGGTGATTCTGTATCACCTAAAGGAAAGTTTATCTCATACCTTAGAGCTAGAAAGATATTGCTAAGGGGTGTATTTACCACCTTGTGAGGGTTAAATCTGATGATGTTGAGCCCCCAACTCTCGAGTCAGTTTCGATTGTGAATGAGTTTCTAGAAGTGTTTCCTGAGGATCTGCTTGGAGTCCCTCCTGATAGGGAGATTGATTTCGGGATTGATGTTCTTCCTGATACCTAGCCTATCTCAATTCCACCTTATAGGGTGGCCCCCGCTAAACTAAAAGAATTGAAGGAGCAGTTGAAAGATTTGTTAGAGAAGCGCTTCATAAGGCCGAATGTTTCTCCGTGGGGTGCTCCTGTCCTATTCGTGTGAAAGAAAGATGAGTCTCTTAGAATGCGTATTGACTATAGGAAATTGAACAAGGTCACCATAAAGAACAAGTATCCTCTCTCAAAGATAGATGACTTATTTGACCAACTTCAGGGTGCCTCTTGTTTCTCAAAGATAGACCTCCTATCTGGTTACCATCAGTTGAAAGTGAGGGAATGTGACATTCCAAATACAACCTTTAGGACTAGATATGGCCATTTTGAGTTCTTGGTCATGTCCTTTGGGTTGACGAATGCACCTGCTGCCTTTATGGATTTGATGAATAGAGGTTCAGATAGTATCTGAATATGTTCGTGATTGTGTTTATTGATGATATTTTGGTGTATTAAAAATATGAAGAGGAGTATGCAAAACACCTCAGAATCGTCCTTCAAACCCTTAAGGACCATGAGTTATATGCAAAGTTTTCAAAATGTGAATTTTAGCTTAAATTTGTGGCTTTCTTAAGCTATATTATCTCTAGTAATGATGTTCGAGTGGATGTTCAAAAGATTGAAGCGGTTAAGAACTGGCCCAGGCCAACCTCTCCAACCAATATAAGGAGTTTCGTAGGGTTGGCAGGCTACTACTGCCGATTTGTTGAGGGATTTTCTTTCTTATCTGCACTATTGACAAAGTTGACTCAGAAAAAGGTTAAGTTTCAGTGGTCCGATGAGTGTGAAAAAAATTTCCAAGAGTTGAAGACTAGACTGACTACTATACCAGTCCTAACCTTGCCCAATGGAGTAGAAGATTTCGTGATCTATTGTGATGCTTCGAGAGTTGGATTGGGATGTGTGTTTATGCAGAGAGGGAAGGTGATAGCCTATGCTTCTAGACAACTTAAGATTCATGAGAGGAACTACTCAAACCATGATCTTGAGTTGGCGGTGGTGGTGTTCGCACTCAAAATCTGGCGCCATTACTTGTGTGGAGCACATGTGGATGTGTTCACTGACCACACGAGTTTGATGTACGTCTTCAGTCAGAAAGAGCTCAACTTGCAACATAGAAGATGGTTAGAGTTGCTCAAGGATTATGACGTGGGCATTCTCTACCATCCAGGTAAAGCTAACATTTTTGTTGACGCTCTTAGTAGGTTGTCAATGGGTAGCATAGCCCATATAGAGGAAGGAAAGAAGGATCTAGCTAAAGAAGTAAACCGGTTAGCTCGATTAGGAGTCCAACTTGAGGAGAATGATGAGGGAGAAGTTAATATCCAGAATGGGTCTGCTTCATCCTTGGTGGCAAAGGTGAAAGAAAAGCAAGACCGCGATCCTGTCCTACTCCAGTTGAAGGAGGATGTCCACAAATAGAAAGTGATGGTCCTCTCCAAAGGGGGAGATGGGGTGTTGAGGTACCAAAGTAGATTCTGCATCCCAGATGTTGATGGTATATGAGATAGAATCATGGTTGAAGCTCATATCACTAGGTATTCCATTGATCCTGGCTTTACCAAAATGTACCACGACTTAGGAGAAGTCTATTGGTGGTGTGGAATAAAGCAAGACATTGCTGAATTTGTTTCCAAGTGCCCGAACTGTTAGCAAGTGAAAGTTGAACACCAAAGGCTATGTGATTAGCTCAAAATTTTGAGATTCCAGAATGGAAATGGGAGATGATCAATATGGACTTCATTACTGGTCTACTGAGGTCTTGAAAGCAACATGATTCAATATGGGTGATTGTGGATAGAATGACTAAATCAACTTACTTTTTAGTAGTTAAGACAACTAACACTACGGAGGAGTACGCTAGGATGTACATCCAAGAAATTGTAAGGTTGCATGGGGTTCCCTTGTCCATCATCTCGGATAGAGGAGCTCAATTCGCCTCCTAATTTTGGAGATCATTTCAGAAAGGATTGGGTACGAAGGTGAATTTGAGTATAACTTTCCTTCCACAGACTGATAGCCAAGCAGAGCATACAATTCAGACGTAAGAAGATATGTTGAGAGCCTACGTTCTTGATTTCAAGGGAAATTGGGATGAGCACCTACTGTTGATTGACTTTGCATATAACAATAGTTATCATGCAATTATTCAGATGGCTCCCTATGAAGCTTTATATGGGAGGAGATGTAGTTCACCACTTGGGTGGTTCAAGGTTGGAGAAGCGGAGTTGTTTGGGCCTGACCTTGTCCATCAAGAAATGGAGAAGGCTAAGATCATTAAATTGCGATTGAAGACTGTGCAAAATCACCAGAAATCCTACACCGATGTGAGAAGGAGACATTTGGAGTTTGAAGTGAACGATTGGCTATATTTGAAGGTGTTGCCTATGAAAGGTGTCATGACATTTGGGAAGAAGGATAAATTGAGTCCATCTTATATTGGACCCTATCAGATTGTGAAGAGGAATGGGAAGCTTGCCTATGAATTAGAGTTGCCTTCCGAGTTAGATGATATTCATCCGGTGTTTCATATGTCGATGTTAAAGAAATGCTTGGAAGATCCTAACTTGGTATCCCTGTGGAGAGCATCGGATTGAAGGATAGTTTGACCTACGAAGAAATTCCGGTCCAAATCCTTGATCGTCAGATTCGCAGATTGAGAACCAAAAAGATAGCCTCAGTCAAAGTCCTGTGGAAGAATCAATTCATTGAGGAGGCCACATGGGAAGATGAGGAAGAGATGAAAGCAAAATATCCGCATCTATTCTTGCAGTTGGATGAGAATGTTGAAGGTAAAGTTCTTACCTTGACCAATTTGATTGTCTGTTCTTGTTGATTGTCTACTCTTGAGTTTGAGTGGAGATTGTTGATAGAAATGAGGAGTTGAAACATAGATCGATAGATTGAATGTTGAGAGGAGTTCAAGTCTATTCATGCCTGGATATCCACCCTTCATTCGAGGATGAATGATCCCAAGGGGGAGATGATGTAACACCCGATAAAATTACCAAAATACCCCTAGAATGAAGACATGCGCATAACGTATCTTCCCAAGCTCAGATAGAAAATTCGAGAATGGATTTGCAATCAGCGTGGAAAATCAAGTCAGAAAATGATCTCGACCCAATTTAAGAGCAACAGAGTCGAAAAATAATTTTAATAAAATTTACCAGAAATAGTAAGGGTACGCGACAAGGCTCCTCAGACCCGAAATAGTGAGGGTATGCTATAGCTCTGTGATGCGGACCCATCATGGACCCACACTTATTTATTTCCTCATTTTTTTGATGGATTGAATTTCTAAAATTCACAGGTGTGCGACAGGTCCACGTCGCGGACCTGTTATCCTGACCTATTTCACCAAGTTTAAAGATTTTAAATCTTTTGAGGGGCATTCTAGACTTTTTTCCATCTCTTCTAAACTTAACGCATGACCTATATAGGTCATTTTGAGGAGTAAATAGGGTCAAAACCCTATTCTAAGCCCTTCTTCACAATACTTGAAAGTTAGGGCTTGAGAGAGAGAGAGAGAAGAAAGAAGAACGTGAGATTGGAGAATTCTTGACGGGTGATTTGAGGAGCTTTATCCCAGGTATGTCAGGCTAAACAAAGCATAGGACTGTTCTCCCATGTGCCCCATAGATGGTCATAGATGAGTTGATAGTCCATGAGTCCCCTTGTATGTTTCTTGAAATACTTTCTTGATTATTTCCTTGAAAATTGTGTCTATTACATGTATTTTCATATGTTGATGATCATCATAAACTTATTTTCTTGAATTGAATACTTTTCATGAGATATTGTATAAACCCTATATGTTAACTTTTGAAAGTATGCATGAATGAACCTAGGGATGGAGTCTCGAGCCTTGATGTGAGTATGATGATGGGAATCTTGATGTGAGTTATTTAAGCTTGATGATCCTATGAGTCTTCATAATTGAGTTCTTAATGTTACGTCTAAACAACTTCTAATTGATAATCTGAGTCCTTGAGTTCTTACAGGAGAATTGAGTGCATTGAGATGAGTTAAAGTCCCAGAAATAATAGAGGATACTTGAGTTTGAGTTAATTGAGATGAATTAAAGTCCCTGAAATAATAGAGGACCCTGGAGTTTGAGTTTATTGAGATGATGAGAGTCTCCATGAGACAAATTGAGATGATGAGAGTCTCCATGAGACCAATCGAGAGGATGAGTGCCTCCATGAGGCTACTTGAGATGGAGACGAGGAGTCTTATGAGCATTGAGTCTTGAGAGGAGTATCGAGCATCGAAATGAGTAAGAGTGAGTCCCACTTGCACTCATTACCTACGCCGGCCTGGCATAGGAGAGGATTGAACCATTACATCTCATGGTCCCCTCTCGAGCTTACATCCCTGAAATCAATAGAGGATGGCAGGGTTTATATTCCTTGTGGATCATATTCGTTCCATACTTGGCAAGTATGGGACGACTGTAGAAACATCAACATGATTGTTGTACAACCCCTGGCTCATAAGGGATTGTTGTCGGTTAAGAGAAACTCCCAGAAAGTTCCCAAACTGAGTAATCTGAGTCGAGATGAGATGAGATAAGATGATGAGATGAGTTAAAATGAGATGAGTTGGGATGGGTCCTTCTAAGATGAGTTTGATGTGGTTGATGAGTTGATGGGTCACTTGTCTACTCTTCGTTCTTACTTTAGATAGACATTTGACATGTTAATTTTTACTATCCTTGATGTTGATTATTGTTTCTATATTATTCTACCTGTTTCAGTTTCACTCAACAATTTTACATATCAGTACATTCCAAGTACTGACATCCCCTTTTAGACTGCATCATATTATGATGTAGATACGCATGATAGAGGTCATCAGCAGGCAAATGGTTGAGGACCTTCGAGCGTTCAATTGATTTGTGAGCCTTCCCTACTTTGGAGGATTCAATACATTATTTTCATCATACTTTAGAGTTAGTTTTTTGAATGAGGTAGCGATGGGTCTGTTATTGACACTACCTAATAGGGATAGAGGCTTCATAGACTAAGTCAGATGTTGATGTTGGAACTTGTGAGCTGGTTTCTTTCTACTAGCCTTTCATTATATTATTATTTGAGACTAGATGATTAGATGTACCCATTTATTCCTTATGTATTCTACTGATTTGTAGAATGTGTGCATGGACGAATGTGATGAGGTCAAGTGGTTCACTTGGGGACTAGCAATAGTCTCTGGGTGCCGGCCATGTCTTGGGTCCTCTCCAGGGGCATGGCATTAGGATCTTCCACATTTCCATATCAAGCATACATATATATCATAATTCCCATAATCAATCCATAATAATCATATCCAAAAAATAACCATAATCATAACGTTCAAATACAACACATAACACATAGATCCGATGAGAGTCTACAAGATATCCAATAATGGCTCTAGATATAAGATGGGACAGGGACCAAGACACGTCCTAGGCTCACTCTCAAAGTAAATAATATACACAAGACATCATAGGTAGAGGATTGGTGGATTGTCCTTGAAAAATAGGATCACCACAACAATTATCTCAAGATCCAATCTAGCCATCGTACGGTGATAAAGGTAGTCTCCGGTCCCTACATAGTGAGATCATGTAGGCAAAAGTATGTATTAGTAGATTTGAATGTACTAAGTATGCTGGGTACAATGTATGTAGCTCACCAAACCTGCACTTTAATGTTAGATGACAAGGGCACATAATATAGAAAGAATCGTGTATCAAAGAATGTAATATAATAAGATTCTATGAAATTCATGATGCATAAAATGCATATGGTACTCTTATATATAGTGAGGATGTGGCCTTAACCGACATGAGTAAGACCAAACAAGCTATTACTTTGAATCCCAATGAAATTCCTTCATACGTAAAGCGGTGGTCTACTTGCCAAAGGTAAACCATACTTCACCTTATGGGACGACTCTAATTTTGCGTAAAGTAACCTTCCTTATGGGACAACTCCCATTTCGAATAGGATTTTCACATATAACATATCAAGTTATATGGTATCATGTCTTCTCCTTACGGGACAACTCCCATTTTAGAGGCATCTTTCGTTATGGGACAACTCTCATTTCGGAAAGGAAACCTATGCTACGCACATAGTTCAAGGAAAGAGAGCAACCCTCCATCCATCGGTGCTTAGTCATCATCTCACAAGTGTCACGACCCCAATGTAGGATCATGACCAGTGCTAAGGGGAAGAATCCTAAAGAAAGCCTCCTAGAATTCTGCAGAAAATCAGCCAGAGTTTCCCATGTTTTTTGGCCTATCCAAAATTTGCACCTTTCTCAGAATCCAGCAACACCACAACTAACTAATCAAGTCAAGTCACTATGTCAATTACCAATCTAATCTCCACATAACAAGACCACCTTGTCTCCAACAATAGAAATAAACTTACATTCAGTCACATATCTAGAATAAACGAAAGAATATCCATGACTCTAAATAAAGGAATGACTATAGAGCGACTTTCTAAGAATTCAAAAAGGTCCATAACAATAAATAACTTGTTTCCCACGCAAACAAGTGTGGGGATCACCAAGGAATCAACTTGCTACCTTTAGATGAATAAATCCTCGTCAATATCAACTGTATTCTCTGGAAAGGAAAAAAATAGCGAGGAGTAAGACGCTAGCTCAGTGAGTAATAATAATAACCATAACCGTTTTCATAAGGGACAAGTCAGAAAAGATACTAGTATAATCATAAAAATTATATGACAAATGCTATTTCAAAATCAATAGTCAAATCCATCTTGTTGTCCAGTATAAGCAATTCAACTTAGCTGTTAAAAAATAAACTCAGTAAAACTCTTTCATATCAAATCATATACATATATTCGAGAGATTTCCAAGAATGAATCATGTAACGATAATCGGTATGTCTATCTTTATGAAAGAATAGATGATAATTGTAACTTTCATATCAGTAAATCCCTATTCGAGGGATATTGATAATGGTGTGCTAGTTCTACCTTCCCACCAGTGAGGGCTCTATCTGTAATCAGTAAATACAAGGTGCACCAGGCCTAATAAACCCGCTGTTTTCTACGAGATTCATCAAAGTCTACTCCCATTAAAACTTTTCTTTATAAATTATATAAGCTTTCTCAAAGTAGTGTAAGAAATGTAAATCTTGTAATCATATTATGTCAACTTAATGAAAAAACATGTAAAAGTACTCATATCTCAAGTGAATATCAAAAACCATTTAAATAACAGTAATAATCTCAGTTATCAATATACTCATCTTGTACTAGTAAGATCATCTCAAATAGCTATTTCAGTATCAAATCAAGTAAAAGACTTGTCCCATATACAAATTTAAATTATTCGGTAACAATTCACTTTATAAATCATGAAAACATCATGAAACTTATAAAACACAAATTGGGATTAAGATTACTACTCATAGTACTGTGTAGAAGTACCAAACTTGTCCTTTCAAGCAATCCGTAAGGCTTCCTTCGGTCAATCTAAATTCATATAATAAAATCTCATGTTACTTTCTTTGTTCAAGTTAAGTCCATACTAACTTTAGAAATTCCCAATCCCCTTTTTTTTTACTCTCTATTTCCTATCCATTCATACATATATAATACCCAACCCATGAGTAATTCAACTAGTTCTTAATCCATCTATTTTGATATACCTTTACAATTCTTATTCAATTCTCATCCAAACTTTTACTAGAATCAACTAACCAGCCTCAGACTAGAGAAAAACAATGTTTATGATAATTAAAATCCTTTTTCAAAAATGATACCCAACCCCGGCTCCCGGCTCCCGGGTTGCCCCTCAAATAGTCCTTCCTTGAGCTTTGGTAAGATTTATACAACTTTCACACCAATTCATATAATTAGTTCAGCTAATTCAAAGAGAATTCAAGGATTAACTTCTTATTATGAGAATTTCACGATCTCTTATCTCTTTAACTCATAATTTTTCTTAAGCCATAACCCCCAATTTTATAGCTATAAAGATACAAATTTAACTCTAATACTAAGTTAAGAACTTACCTTCTCCTACACTTCTCTCCTTGTTCTCAACTTACAGTTGTTGTGATTTTTATTTCCTCTTCTTAGTCATCCCGCTGATCTTTCTTCTTCTCTTTTCCCTTTTTTTTTCTGGTTCATGATTCCCTCTGTTTCACGTTAATACTCCTTCTTTTTCAACTAGTAGTTTGTTGCCCTTGTTATTTAGGCTTTCAGCCCACTCACTCCAATATATATA
>JAABOM020058098.1:0-14337 GCA_011800125.2 Solanum clarkiae | reverse complement strand
TATGTATGTATGTTACTTCTGTTGGGCGGTCCTACCGCAGCGGTGACCTTGTCGACCCGTATATGTATATATATATATATATATATATATATATATGTGTATGAATGCTGGATTTTCTGTTTGCAGGTGTGGGTAGTTAGTAAAACAGAGGAAACTCTGCCGGAATTTCGGTATAATCCTTGACTGATGTGATCGAGAATCTGGTTTGGTATTGTATGAGTGCCCAATCGGCACTAGTCACTGTCCCTGGGTTGGGTCGTGACAGATAGAAAAGATTAGGAAGCCAGAAATACATAAGTTGAAGCAATTAATGAAATGGTTGGATCTTGGCCAAGGAAAAAGGAGTACAAGTTCAATCTTTAGCCATAAGAGAGAAATAAGGATAGATAAAAATGACAGAATTAAGATTGTATTGAAGAATTTGACCCATAAGACACCATTACTTAGTACCATAAGCTTGAGAAGATATAGTCTCTAAACCCATGACAAGGCCAGAAAGAATAGAGTAGCCAGATATATTATATATGCCAATCTTAGTAATCCTTTATCATCAAGAGAAGACACATTCCACAAGAAAAGGTCTTTGAGAGTAGGGCAACCTCAAGCGATAGCCTTGAGACCAGCATCAGTCACACCAAGCCGAAGGTTATTTCCCCGAAAAGATAGCTTAGCTAAGCCTCCACAATTTGCAGTTCCAAAAGCAATGGCAGCAAGTCTGATATCTGTCGCTTTCCTACCAACAAGGCACCTGTTAAGATATCCCTCACTATCTACACCATTGGGCTCGGAGGCAAATGTATCATCGCTTGGGATACTACTTAAAAGGGTAAGCCAGCACTTGGAAACACAAGCATAACCACTTCTCTCTTGGCCATTGAGATGATGTTTGAATACCTCAAAGAGGCATTCATCCAGAAAGATTTCAATGGAAGACTACTTTTTCTACTCAAACGCAACGGGGATCCAAGTCCTTTTCAAAGAAGGAAAATATACACACCTTTTTCCCATATGCCAGCAATAGAGAAGATTGTTTTGGACGTTCCAGAAATTAGAAGATTAAAAACATCAGACAAATATCAGAACAGTAGATAAAAAATTTCTTAAGAACATAAATGATACACCCAAGACAAATTTTTCCTCAATAAATATGTTCTTCCTGGACTAAACATCTTCAATATACACAAGTAAATTTAGTTATAGAGAAATACATAGATGTTAGCTTTGTTTTCAAACTCTATCTAAGAAATGATAAAAGTTTTCTTCACAATCAATCACAGCTTGCAGTTTAAAAGAGATTGAAAAATAAAAATTAAGAACCCGACAACAAAAAAGAAAGAAAAACAAATATTAACATACATTCATGGGCTTTAAGGGGAAACATGAAAAAATAAAGAACAAAAACAATCTTCCCTGCATACAAATGGTTATATGCGAACCTTCCAAGAGAGATTGAAACACATCTGCCCAAACTTTGTTGGTAAGAATTCGATTCCCCAAATTATAATTCCTTCTCCATTTTCCCTAACCCTAACCCTAACCCCCCCTCCTTTGTTTTTGAAAAACTACTATACACAACTTTGTGTCTTGTTTTTATAGAAAGAAGGGTCAACTTTGTCCTGGGTAGAAAGATTTTTATTTTACTTTTTCTTCTTATAGATTAAAAAAACTTTTGTACAAAATAAAGGATAAACTAATTAATAAAAGGTGAGGATTTAGATTACGCTATAATTGAATAGGATAAAAAAGAGTAAAATTGATCTTTAGAATAAAATTTGATCTTTTCACTTTTATATGTATAACTTTAACCCTCAATGATTTTAAGTACCTTAAAAATATTAGATAACCTATTTTATATCTTTGTCTGAATTTGAATTATAATAGTTCACATATTCATCCACTTCAATAGTTGCTCATTAACTTATTATATTTTTCTTCACTATTTTTTTCTTTTTTGAGATAGATGATTGAGTTGATGATATTTTAGAAACACAAAATAATAGACATCATCTACATCAGGCCATTTGTAGAGATTTACAGACCTGCAAGCTATCAAATACATAGTAGAAAAAAGGGCCCGCCAAAATTATATGCAACATTTGGCAGATCTACAAAAGTAGTGTATACACAGATGAAGATCAGAATGGAGGAAGCTCAGCATCATCAACATGTGAGTTTTTACACTCACCACTATCAAAGTTAAAAGAAGTCAGGAACAATCGGCAAACCAGCAAGGAAAAAGGAGAAATACCTGATGCCAAGGTGTACAAGCAGACCCTCCATATGAAGCAACAGGTTTTTTCATCGATCTATCATCCATGGAAACGAAGAAGATTATGATAAAGGAAACAATGAATCGATGAAATGGGAGAAGGGGAGACTCACTCAGCCGGAGGTGGTCACAAAAGGACAATGCGTCATGAGAGGGAGCCTGGAATCCAATGAAAAGAAGTACCAAGAAGAAAAGTGACCTCCAGAAGTAAGCTATGGCGGTGGACGAAGAGAGAGTAGATGGAAAGTCAAGTTGGGTGAGATGAAATGACAAGGAAATTAAGTCTAGAATAGGTCTTTGTACTTAGAGTAAATGTGCCGTGTCTGATGGCCCGGGGTCTTTCTAATATTAATTCTTTTCAGCATTTAATTGTAGTTAGATTTTATTATTTTTATAAAATGAGCCCTCAGCTCAGCCTTATTTATTTTTTTAAGAAAAAAGATAATATTTAAGAAACATTCTCTCTATCTCCACGAGATAGCAATAATGCCTATATACTGTGAAAATAAAAATGATTTTTTAGAGGTACAAATGTCTTAGATATTTAATAAACCTTTCTAGAATTTTATAGATTAGTATCTTGGATATTTGTATTTAAGAAAATATAGAAAGGCTAGAGTATAAGATAAAATAGCCAAGCAGGAAGCTTGAATTTCGTATCAAACACTTGTGGATTTGCATTGAAATTCGATAAACTACAATTTCATAACTATGAACACAAATTTAGCTAAATTTCTAGTACATATCTGCAAACAAAAAACTTTCTATGATACAAAGTTAATGAATTAAAAATTAAAATGTATCGATCTAAGCAAACTAACCCAATTATAAAAAGATGTCTGATGGTGAAGTGATAACTACTTAATTATATAGTTTAATTATATAATAACATACTCAAGATTCAGTGTGCATAACCTAGTAAGTTGGACAATATAGTCATACTATATCAAGAATTAAATGAAGTAGAAGCAATAAAGGAGGTATTCAAAATCTATAAGAAATATCAATTAAGAACAAATCTGTCAGATATCAGTCATTCAGAACATGCAAATGAAAATTAAATTATGTTTAGCTTCAAAAAAGCAAGAAAAATACATTAACTAATTTTCTAGTTCCAGTCAACTTTCTTCAGCTTTGCAAAAACAAGTTGAAACAGAAACATGCCACCAAAATCAGTTCACTGAGCCCGAAGACGATGAAGGAATGTGCGGATACTCAATGAAAAATGGCAAAGAACCACAACTTTCCTCTTGCAGATGGGACGATTGTTCTTAATCATGTTCCACCCTCTGAGGCAATTAATATAGTAAATATGGCCACAATTGATTCTTGCAAGTTCTTCCCGGTCAGAATGCTCCTTCTAAAACACACATGATAAAAGAAATGATCTGTCAATCAAACTTAAGAGAGGGAGCTGGGGATATAAAACAAATAGAAATTAGTTAAAAAATTTATCAATAATTTGTTGCTAAATTGTTTATTGCTAATAAAATTTTGAAATAATCCATCACTAAATAGGATCAACTTACGAATTTATTGTCAATCTATGAAATTGGTCTTTCGCTAATTTTTATTTTTAAAGTAATGAATTGAGGGTGAAACTTTTGAAATTAGGTGCCTCTTACCAAGCATATGCTAGAATGCACCTTCGTCTCAGGATCTGTTGAATTTGTCTCCTCATAGTTATGCAGATTAATGCTTAACAAACTAGATGTTTCTCTAAATCCACCACGAACAAGCTCTTGGAGATCAAAGAATAATGCCTAAAAGATAACACGTCATGTCATATCATCCATTCAAGAAATATTCAAGTATATTGAATCAAACACTAGCTTATTTATTACTGAAGCATTACCCGTTCAATAATATATTGATCAGTGTGATCCCGCCCATCATCTTCAGCAGCTCCCACTCCATCTTGATTTTCCTAAAATATTAAACCAAATCAGACTCATTGAACATCATACAGATGAAAAACAACATGAAAAAATAATTAAAGACTGAGATTCTAGCCTTAGTTGTGGGTTATACCAAAATGAGAAGGAAATCTATGACAATATTTTTTTTTCTTTCTTTGTTCCATTTCTTAACGAGCAACAACCTCTATATTGTGTTAAATAACCATTCACAACAGAAAGTGGAACTTCTCTTAAACAAAGCATATAACGTGAAAATGGTAATCCAACATTAATTTCATATTGATTAGGTTGAATGACATATTTAATTAAATAAGTGCAGAGACACTTTCAGATAGATGGTCACACATCATAATAATATAGAAAGAAAATGTTCGATGGTTGAGTTTCACTGCAACCCATCATCCTAAAAAAACTCCACATGTGAGTAAAAAAAAGTTTTTGTTTTCAAAAAATAGTTTTTCCCCAAAGTACTTTTTAAATATATATATATAGCAATGTTTTAAAGATTGAGCAAACAATAGTTGTTGCTCAAAAGTGTGTTTTAAATTTATTGGCCAAACACAATTGCTTTTTACCAAAATACTTTTCAAAATAAATTAACACATTTCATCGGCAACTATGGAGCTAACTGCTAAAGATGATACATTTTACATTTTATATGCTAAAACATGTGCGCATGAAATGAACCTCAATTGAAAAGTTACATCATTCCAATTCATATTCATATAGACATAATCTACCTAAAGCATTGACCCTAGCATTCATATAGACATGATTCCAATTCATATCCATATTTATTAGGTCTCCAATAAGTGATGATCTATCTTTCTCTTTAGCATAATAATGTTAATTGTAGGTTATTGAATATGTAATCACTACTCAGATAAAAAGGAAAAGCACAGGCGGTGAAAAGCAGGACAATTTGAAATGATTGTTTTGGTCTTTACGAGGTCAAACTCAATGCAAGAAAAATCCATGTGCCAATTTACTTGGCTAGGTATTGAACCTCGAAATCAAGCTAAAATTTATGGTGAACGAATTTTTCTTTTGTTTTTTTGTTTCCTCATTTTGTGCTTGGAGCCCAAGTTTGGCCACCTATAAGAGAATGGTCATTATTCATTGCAAAAATCAATCAAAAACTCATAGAGAAAATATTTGAAGTTTACAAAGTTGAAATAGAAATTATCTTAGATATGCTTTGGATCTCTCTCGTTTCTTTGTTAATATAAAGGCAATTTGTTTTCTAGTGGACGTAGGATCATTTTGATCTTGACCACGTTAAATATTGTTGTCCTTCATTATTCTTTTTTCAATATTTCATTAACAATTGGTATCTAAGCCAAGGTTATGCTTGAGTATGATCTATGGTTGCAACACAATCTGAATTTTCACATCTGAAAAGAATGACTTTGATTTATTTTAATTGAATATACTTTGGCAATAGAAAAGGAAGAACAAGTGACAATAAATTTTATAAAGTTGGAAATTGATAGATTTACTGGATGCAAAAACTTCAAAATCTGAAGATCCAGATGATGGTGTTACTGTAGAGGGAAGGTTCCATCCATACTATAGATGGAAAGTACGTCAATGACACATTGAATTCCAAAAAGGAGAAGATTGAAGGAGATGCATCCAATATAATCCAACTATCCCATGCACCTACATGCTTTATGAGTTAAGTACAAAGACCGAGGAGACAGCCGAACAATTATTAAAAAAAAAAACTAGAAGGGTTTTACCAAGACCGGTCAATGACAACAAGCATGTTGTTACCACGATGTCTTCACATATTTTAGATGGAATCAGGTACTTTATTGAAAGACCATCTAGGAACATTTAAAAATTTGTGATGGACTTACAGACTACCAAAAATTTAAAAAATGAGAATATGCCTGCATGTGTTTTTCTATTTTCATTGACTTCAAAATATTGTGATATTGTGAATTCAATGATGTGTAGAAAGGAGCCTATCACTCTTGAGAAAGTGTAAGAAGCACTTAACCTTTGTGATCTGTAGAGGTATTTTCATGGTGACAAAGATGACGAAGCTAGTAGGCTCTTTGTGAGAGGCTGTACTTGTCAATAGGTAAGGAGCAAATTAAATTAAAGATCAAAGTCTCATATGAATAAGAAGAATATAGAGTGTTGGGAATGTCACAATAAGGGGCGCTCTGAACAAAATTGTCCTATGTCAACATTCAAAGAAAAGGAAAATGCATCCATTATTGAGTAAGTACATCATTATGATGATGAATATGTATTAACAACATCATGCAATAGTGTATCTGTGACAATAAATGCATATTAGACTCTTGTTGTACTTTACATATGACATTTCGAAGAGATTGGTTTAGCAGCTATGAGACAAGTGGAGGAAGCATAGTAATGGACAACAATGCAACTTGTAAAATGGTGAGCACTGATTCAGTTTAGGTTTTCTACCATGATGGAATCGTGATGACTATTACAGAAGTTCATAATGTTCCTGATCTAAAGAAGAATTTGATCTCCTTAGGTATTTTAAATAAACAAGACTATAAGTACATGAGTGAAGGAGGAACTATGAAAGTGACTAAAGAATTTTTCAAGTTGAAGGATTGCTACTAGGCACTAGCAGGAAGCACCATTGTTGTCTTTGTTAATCCATCTACATTGCAGTTATTTGATGATGACAAAGGCAAGATTATGGCACATGAGACTGGGTTACATGAGTGTACAAAGCCTGGAGATGTTGAGAAACCACAACTTTTTAAATTGTGAGAAGATCAACACACTTGAATTTTAAAAAGCACCATGTCCTAGCTAGGGAAGCAGAAGAAGGCCAGCTTCAGCATTAGCAAGCACAGGAGGAGAGGGGTGTTAGTATACATTCTTTCAAATTTATGGGGCTATTTAAACTTCCATCAAAGTCATGAAAGAGGTATCTTCCCACATACATTGATGATTTTTCATGAAAGATTTGGGTGCGTGTCTTGAAGGCAAAAGGTGATGCTTTTGAAGAATTTAAAGAACGGAAGATTTTGGTTGAGAATTAAATGGAGAAAAAAATCAAGTATCTTTGCATAAAAAATGGATTGACATTTTGCAATAAAGAGCTCATTTCAATGGTGATCATGGGATCATAAGACATAAAACATTCTGGCATACATCACAGTAGAATATAGACTTGCCAAGAGGATGAATATATCTCTTCTTGAGAAGGCTCATTGTATGCTCTTTATATGTCCAAAATATTTTGGGCTGAAGCAATTCGCACTGCTTCTCATATTGTCAATGGATCTCCAGTATCAATGATTGACTTTAAAACTCCAAATGAGGTATATTCGTAGGGTATGTAGATGGAGTAAGGGATACAAGCTTTGGAGTTTGTCTTTACTTATATTTATAGTTATTAGAGATTTTACCTTTGACAAAATTCTCTATACTTGATACTTGTAATGTGCAAGGTCCCATATTCTTTTGTATAGCTTTAATGACGCTTGAGATTTGATTTTGGAAAGTTTTGCACCAAGGTGACACCTTATGGAACATCCAAGCTTGATCTAAGTTCACTTTTAAGACTTCAATTCAAGCTCATTTATATTATTTAAGTCCATCATGGGTCCCCTACGTCAAGCCAAGTTCGAAGGGATTTCAATTGGCTAAGTTTGACACAAGTATCGGTAAAAGGGTCAACTTTAAATGGGTATATCTTTTAGTAAACTTGGGATTGGATAGACCATGAATTGTCAAATGAAATCCCTTTTAGTTAGCTTCGTAACGCACTTTGTTTCACCTCATTCTAAGGTTGGACGAGGGAGTTATGACCATTTTCGTGATACCCTCTTGTGCAGTGATGTCACACAGATAACTTGACAACCAGTTATGGGTTGGACGGGCCGTTTGGATGGTTCGGAGCTGGAAAAGGCCATTTTTGGCCTAAGGAATGTGACACGACAAGTGGCACAGGCTGTGTGGCTTGCCACTGACGGTGTGGAGGGTTGTGGGGGTGTGCAAGAGAGGCAAGGTTTGGCATTAGGGGAGCTTTTGGCTAAGTGAGGTGCCACGGGCACCCTTGACTGGCTGTGTGAATGTTGCACGGCTCGTGAACCTAGGTCATGGGTGGCCTGTAAGACTTTTTCTAAGTAGGGTTGGATGGACCACTACACGATCCATGTAGCACCAACGGTCTGTGAAAGTGGCCCGTCAAAGTGACGTCGACGCTAACTTTTTCTTAAGTTTTCCAATTGCAATTTTGAGCCTAAGTCTTATCTCACGAGCACTCCACACGACCCGTGGAGTGCCACATGACAAGTCAAGCCTCTAGTGAGGCAGCATTTTGCCAATTTTTCCATATATTCACTAATGGTGTTTTCATAAATTCTAATTACTCTAATGTCTTTTTTAGACTTCTAATGCTATCTTAACATCCCCAAAAGACCTAAACCCTATTCCAAAAGGTCAAACTTATTTCTCTCATCTCAAATACTTTCTCAAATTCTCCTAAGAGCCTCCATCAAGACCCCAATACAAATTCAAGGAAACTCAAGAGTTAGCTTTGGATTCCAAGACCCACAACCAAACTTCAAGCCTTTCACAACTCAATTTCAAGAAACTGAAAGTTTTAGGTATGTGAGTTGATCCTTGATTCCTTCTAATCAAGGAGACCCAAAATTATCTTTAAGAAAACCTACATAGATTTTACTTACTTTACTTTGGTGTTTTAAATATTGTGATTCCTAAAATTTTATTTGCTGCATGGGTAGTGTTTATTTGATGATTTTAATATGATTTAAACTATTATATGAGGATTTACTTTGGATTTATGAAATTATAAGCATACATGTCCCCTTTAAGAATTATTTATGCATTAGTGATTACACTATGGATTTAAGTATAGATTTAATTATGTTTTCACTTCAATTTCATATTATAAATGTTGGTTTTAGATTGAGTCTTAATTACCCATGTCATTCCTCATTGTTCATATCATATACATTCATATACATGGACTATTTTGAGAAATTATGTTATTGGTTAAGTCCAATTTTATTTTATGGTATAATTTTGATAAAATATTGGATATGACAAGAATGTGATCAAATATATGTCTATTGAATATGGATCTTTGAGCATTTTGGGTGCTTGCACCATTTTGTATACAAATGGGTTATTCCTATGCATTAGTATATTGACTATGAAGCTATGATCTTGGCATTTGAGTCTAAGTATGAATTTTCATGAACAGTATTTCATTTTAAAGATTAAGGATGCATTGAATGATCTTGGAAATGAATATTGTCTTTGAAAGCATGTGTGTATATATATATATATATTTTCTTGTGGGATGATGACTTAGCACCGATGGATGGAGGGATTGTTCACTTTCCTTGAACTATGTGCTTAGCATAGGTTTCCTTTCCGAAATGGGAGATGTCCCGTAAGGAAATATGCCTCTGAAATGGGAGTTGTTCCATAAGGAGAAGAAATACTTTAATTTGATTTGTGATTTGTGAAAATCCTATCCGAGCCGTAAGGAAGGTTACATCATGCAAAATGGGAGCTGTCTCGTAAGCTGAAGTATGGTCTATCCTTGGAAAGTAGACCACCTCTTTACCAATGAGGGAATTTCATCGGGATTCCAAGTAATAGCTCGCTTGGTCTTACTCATGTCAGTTAAGGTTACATCCCTATTATATATGAGCATCATTTGCATTTCATGCATCATGAACTTCATAACATCTTGTTATATTACTTTCCTTGATATTAATTTTTTCTATATTATGTGCCCTTGTCATCTAACCTTGATATGTAGATTTTGGTGTTACATGCATTGCACCCCGCATACTTAGTACATTAAAATATACTAACGTATACTTTTGCCTGCACGATCTCACCATGTAGGGACCGGAGATTACTTTCATAAACCATTTGATGGCTAGATCAGATTTTGAGACAATGGTTGTAGTGAGTCCTATCGTCCAAGGACAAGCCATCATTCCTCTACCTTAAGTTGCTTTTGTTTATATTATCTATACTTTGAAGGTGAGCCCGGAACTTGTCTTGGCCTTTGTCCTATCTTATGACTAGAGACGTTGGACATCTTGTAGACTCTCGTCGGGTCTATATGGTATGTGTTGTATTTGAACCTTACGATCATGGTTATCTTTTAGTTATGGCTATCATGGATTGATAGTGGAAATTTGATATGTATATGTATGTTTGATATGGAAATGTGGAAGATCTAAAGTCATGAATTGTCTCCATAGTGTGAGTCCTACTTTCTCCTCCCTTAGAACTTTGTGTTTAATTTTGAATGTGCTTCCAAACTAATGATGTGATATTTTGGTACTTTGAGGCTTGTTTAGGGACTCTCGGGTTCCTATTTGCTGTGTCACTCCTAGACCCCGGGTCCAGGTCATGACAGAGTTGGTATCAGCGAACTAGATTTATAAATGGTCCTCGGAGTTTAACATGTCGCATCAAGTAGAGTCTTATTCATTGGTGTGAAGTGTGCCACATCTATGAGTAAGAGGCTACAAGGCATTTTAGGAAATGTTTCACTCTTCATTATTCTTATCGTGCCATAGAACATTTCGTAAGATTTCCTCTCTCCATCCTGCCCTACCGAATAGGGAAAGTTACTTTGGGCTCATAATGCAATCCAAACAAGGAGAATGTTGTAGCTGATCTTACAGATGAGGTTAGATGGGAGTTAGTAAAGAGTGTGCATTATTTGACAAGCTTGCTCCTTTGGATACTCACAGTTTTCTTGGATGAGCTAGTTACTATAGAAGGTTTGTTGAAGGTTTCACATCTATTGAACCTTCATTGACTTAGTTGACTCAATAGAAGGTCAAAGTGGTAGGGTCAGATAAGTGTGAGAAGTGTTTTTGGACTTTGACAGGTTGGTTGACATTGGCTCCTATTTTGACATTACCGGATGATTTAGATGGGTTGGTGGTGTGTTGTAATGCTTCTCGGATTGGGTTGGGTTGTGTAGGTATGCAATGTGGTGAGGTGATATCTTATACATCGGGGTAGTTGAAGATGTATGAGTGTATTACCCAACTCATGATCTTGGGTTAGCGGCTGTGGTATTTTCTTTGAGATTTGAAGATCCTATTTATATAGGGTGCATGTTGATATCTTCACCAATCACACAAGTTTGCAATAGTTGTTCATTCAAAGGGACCTTAACTTGAGGCAAATGAGAAGGTTGGAACTCGTGAAGGGCTATGACATGAGTGTACAATATCATCCCGACAAGGCAAGTATTGTAGCTGATGCTCTCAGTAAGCTATCTATGGGAAGTGTGGTTCATGTTGGGGAATGGAAGAAAGAGTTGGAAAAAAGGTGCTTACCACTTGGCTAGATTGGGGTGTTAGGTTGACCAACTGTAATGATGGTGGCATTTATGTTTAGAATGGGGCCGAACTTTTAGTGGTTGTCGATGATAAGGCTAAGTAAGGTCTGGATCTATCATTGGTTGTATTGAAGAGGTCGGTTGCCAAAGGAATAATGTAGAGTTTTCCCCCTAAGGGGGGAGATAGCATGCTTTAGTATCAAGGTCGCTTATGTGTTCCGGGTGTGGGTTATCCAAAGAGGGTATGATCATGAGTAAAGCCCATAACTCTCATTATTCTATTCACCTGAGATCTACTAAGAGGTACTATGGTTTGAGAGAAATTAGTCGCATGGTATGAAGAAGGATATAGCCAAGTTTGTATTCGAATGCCCCAATTGTCAATGAGCGAAGGTAGAAAACCAAAAACCCGGTGGTTTGACTCAAGATATTGATATTCCTACTTGGAAGTGGGAAGAGGCGAACATGGATTTTGTGGTGGGTTTGCCTCTGATCCAAAGCAATTTGATTCATTTGGGGGTATGGTTGACCGAAGGATAAGTCGGCTAATTTATTATCGATTGAGACTACTTTAATGTTGGAGACAATTCAAACTCTGGAAGACATGACGAGGTCTTGCGTGTTGGAACCTAAGGTTAATTGGGGTGGTCATCTACCATGTATTGAGTTTGCTTACAACAATAGCTTTTATGCTAGCATTGGTGTGGTGTCGTTTGGGGATTTGTGGGGTAGAAGGTGTAGGTCTTTGGTGGGATGGTTTGGGTCAGATGAGATGACTTCTATAGGCCCAGGTTTAGTGTTGGAGGCTATGGAGAGAGTGGGATTATGTAAGGACCCGGGTTTTTGTATAGCTTTAGTGACGCTTGAGATTGGATTTCGAAAAGTTTTAGACCAAGGTGACACCTTACTGAATATCCAAGCTCGATCTAAGTTCACTTTCAAGACTTCAATTCAAGCTCATTTATATTGTTTAAGGCTATCATGGGTCCCATATATCAAGCCAAGTTCGAAGGGATTTCCGTTGGCAAAGTTTGACACAAGTACCGGCAGAAGAGTCAACTTTAAAGGGAATATCTTTTAGCACATTTGGAACTGGGTAGCTCACAACATGTAAAATGGAATCCCTTTGAGTTAGCTTTTCAATGTACTTGGTTTCACCCCATTCTGAGCTCGGGTGAAGAAGTTATGACCGTCTTTGTGAGACTTTCTCATGCAGTGAAGCCCCACGGGCACCTATATGGGCAGTGGTAGCCTGTACGAGTTGTGTGAGGCATGTGAGGCTGGGAAAAGCCATTTTTGGCCTAAGGCATGGATCAAGACTAGTGTAACAGATAGTGTGGCTTGCCACTGGTCGTGGGGTGAGGTGTGAAGGTGAGCAACAGAGGAATAATAGGCATTTGGGGGAGTGTTTTTGCTAAGTGTTGTGCCAAACCCTCACACCACGACCCATGGCCCTTGGTGTGTGGCCTGGGAAACATTTTCCTGCACCAAGTATGGTGACACAAGTCCTCCACACGGGCCGTGTGGCTTCACACGACCCATAGAGGTCTCCGTGCAGTCTACATGACCCACGGAGTGCCACACTACCCGCGGATCCCTCAATAGAGCAACACTTTGCCAAGTTTTCCATCTGTTCACTAATGGCATTTTCATAAATGTTAATTATCTTAATGACCCTTTTTGATCTCCTAGGCTATCTTAACCTTCCTAAAAGACCTAATCCTATTCCTAAGGACCCAATATCATTATTCTCATCTCAAATACACTCTCAATTCTCTCAAAAGCCTCTATCAAGACCCCAATACAAATTCAAGGAAACTCAAGATCAAGCTTTGGATTCCAAGACCCACTTCCAAACTTCAACCCTTTCATAATTCAATTTCAAGAAACTCAAAGTGTTAGGTATGTAGGTTGATCCTTGAGTTCCTTTCAATCAAGGAGACCCAAAATTAATTTTAAGCAATCTCATGGATTTCTAGTTTACTTTAAATCGGGGTTTTGAAGATTATGAATCCTAAAATTCTAATTATGCATGGGTAGTATTTTTTTAATAATTTTAATGTGATTTAAACATGCATTTTCTTTGGGGTTTGTGGAATTTCAAGTATGCATGTCCCCTTTAAGACTTATAAATGCATCAATGATTACACTATAAATTTAAATGTGGATTTAATTATGTTTTTTATTGAATTTCATATTATATTATTGATTTTAGATTAAATCCTAATTACTCATTTCATTCTCTCATTATCCATAGCATATGCATTCATGTACATGGATTATTTTGAGAAATTATGTTGTGGATTAAGCCCAATTATGTTCTATGCTATGAGTTTTGATAAAATATTGGTTATGACAATATTGTGATCACATATATGTCTTTGATTTTGGATCTTTGAGCATTTTGGGTGCTTGCACCATTTTGTACATGAATGGGCTATTCCTATGCATGGGTATATAGACTATGAAATTATGTTTTGGCCTTTAAGCCTAAGTATACATTGAAATGATCTTAGATATATATACGTATATGTATTCTTGTGGGATGACGACTGTCACGACCCCTCCCGGGGACCGCAACTGGTGCCGATAGGGCACCCGGACGATATCAAACCCGGTTTCCAAATTTTATCTGTTACGGATTTTGTCAAAATTTCGGCAGAGTTTCCTCTGTTTTATTGACTAACCTCACCTGCAAGTTAAAAAAACAACAGCGGCCCAGATAACAACACGAGCGTACATAATATAAATGCGGGCCAACAAGGCACCGCTGCGGTCCTGCCGCCTAACAAACATATCAA
>JAABOM020058097.1:0-14339 GCA_011800125.2 Solanum clarkiae | reverse complement strand
CCATTTCTTTGATTTTTAAAAGATTTTCTGTTAGTCTTTTAAATATTTTAAGGGTTTCCTAATTATCCAAAAATTAGGTGGCGACTCTGTGTCATTTCGAATTTCGAAAATTGATTTTGCTCAAAATTAATTGAGTTTAGATTTATTTTCGATTTTCGAATTATTTTTCAATTTATTTTTAATTTATTTTTAAGCCGGTCATTTTTCGGCATAACATTCATTTATGGAGGTGAACAATACTTTTCAAATTATTTGTAATATAAGAGAATCTAAAGTTTTTTTTTAACGCTCAACTAAATCGGATGAATCACTTCAAGATTTTTTTCCTTTATTATTTGAATAACAACTTATCAATTCAAAGTATTAGTACTCTCAAAGAAGTTGTAAGACATTTTCTTTTTATTCTCATATTTCTGAAAACCAATGTGCCGATTTTTAAAATTTTGACTATTTTTTTAGAGAATTGTGAACAAATATATTTCAAAAAATATTTAATGAAATATAGTTTGTCAAGTTTACCTTCTTTTTGTTTTAAACAAAATATGAATATTTTGATCCCGAATAAAACAATTAGAAATATACAAATTATTCATAAAATATATCTTTTACTTTATATTTAAATTAAATGTATGTTTAGGGTCATCCATTATTGTTCCATTTACTTAGAATTGAGTAGACTAGGTATGAAAAAAAATCTTGGTAGAGAGCGTTATTTTCAAATGAGGTTTGTCAAGTCTGAATTTGAATTTATTGGACTTCAATGAGAATTTCGAACATCGGATGAATAATAGAAAAAAATGTATACTCTTATGACAATATTAAAGAATTTCAAATATTTATAGTATTCAATTTAATAATATCGATGTGAAACACACATGCAATACACGTACACTAAACTAATATGTATTAAAAAGCGGGCAAAGGCCTAAAATGTCCTTGAACTATTGAAAATGATACAAAAATGTCTTACATCCACCTATTGGGCCTAAAATACTCATGTCATCCACCTTTGGGTCCAAAAATGTCTTTCATTAGCCTTTTTAGGTCAATTATACCCTTGAAACTAACCACTCGATCTTTTAAATATTTATAGTATGTTTCATTTTCTTATGAAATAAAATAAATCTCCATCTCTATTAGATTTCTTTTCATAATTTATCTGTAACACCCGTGCAAAGACCAAAATACCCCTAGAATTGACCTCGCGCATAGCGTGTCTTCCCATGCTCCGATTGCAAATCCGAGACCGAATTTGTGATCAGTGCAAAAAATTAAGTCGGAAAATGATCTCGACTCGACTTTAATGCGAAAAAACGTGAATTATTTTTTCCAAGAAAATAAAAAACAGTGGGGTTTCCGCGTCCCTTCCGTGACGCGGAGAGGACACGAAACCACACTTATGTTTTTTCAAAAAATCTAACGAAACTAAAAAATTTGCAAAAAAGTGAGATTTAACACTAGTGTACGTCGCGTACTAGTGTAAAATTGATGCAATTTTGTGCTTTTAATGGGGAGGGATAATTTCGACCTTTTCAACACCCCATCACTAGTGTACGTCGTGCACTAGTGTAAAAGCGGTGCAGTTTTGTGCTTTTAATGGGGAGAGATAATTTTGACCTTTTTCACACCCCATATCCTAAACTAATCCATTTTTAATTCGTATTTAGTCTCTGAAACGTTATTTTCTTCATTCATTCTATAAAAGCAAGCAAACCCTCTAAAAAACTTGCGCTCAAGAATTCAAGAATCGATAGTAGAATTTACAAATTTCTCCAAATCTTCCAAGAAGTCATTCCAAGGTTTGTAAGGCAACTTAAAAATCATTATTTTGATAATATCTTTAGAAATAAAAGATAGTTTTTCACCCATGAACTTTGAAGTAGTAATTGAGACTGAATACCCGTAAACTTAGAAAGTATGTTGATTTTCATGATAAATTCCATGGATTTTTGGTGATTATTATGATTCTTGGTCTCTATATCACTCAACCAAAGAATTGTTATCAAGTCATATTCATTTATGATCAAGATTTATTATTATTGAGTTTTCTTGAAAATTTTGATAATATTTCAAGAAAGAAAAGACTAGTTTGAGTACCTTTAAGCTTAAGTTTAAGAAGTGCATCTTAAAAGTTTAATTTTGCATATTAGCTAAGAAAATCTAGCATGTTTTGAGTAACTGAGTCGATTCTTATTTTAAGTTAAGTTAAAGAAGTCAGATGAGAAAGCTGCGTAGTAAGTTGGACTAAGTTCCCGAGAAAACAGATATTAAGAATTCCAAGTCTTATGTATGAGCTATATAAAGTTTTGGGGGTTGTATTGAGCACCGATATGGGTAAAAGTAGAATTAATTACTCGAACTCATAAACTATGTAGCCAGCATAGGATAAGATTGTACTACAGTACCTTTCTTCTTAGCCATTAAGATGACCCAGATTTGGGATGGATCCACTCCCCTAGTTCTTCGTCCCCTACCGCAGCAAAGTACGGGACAGCTCTAGTAGCGTAGGCAAGACGCTATATCACCACAAATCTCATAGTGGTGGTTGTTGGTTAAAGAAACTCCCCAAGCTAAGAAACTATGTTTTACTTACCAGTTTTCAGCATGTTACTTTCAGCATACCAGTCTTATGATTATTTTTAACTCATTTATGATTATGATTATGTCTCTTATGAAATATTATGATATCCTGATTAAATATTTTGGCCATTTTACATACCGTATGTAGCACGTACTAACGTCCTTAGGACCTGCATCATTTTATGATACAGATGCAAGTGACAGAGTTCCTCAGCAGCCACTTCGTTGAGAACCTGACAGCTATCAGTTTATTGGTAAGACCTCTTCTCAGTTCGAGGCTCTATAGGTTACGTTAGTTAATTTCAGCTTTCATTTTATTTCAGACTACTTGGGGCCTATCCTAGTAGTCCTTTCAGACAGTAATAGTAGAGGTTCCATAGACTACATGTCAGCATTCTAGTTTTCGTTATATTAGTTGTTGCTTGTGGATTTTCACATTCAGTTTTATATAGTAAGTTTATGAGTTAAGTTGTTATCTTGATAGTTTTTCCCACTATTGTTAAGTCTTCTGCTGAGTAAGTAACAAGGCCAAGTGGTTCGGTTGGGACCTGAAATGATTTTCGAGTGTCGGTCATGTCCAAGGTGTTGGCTTGGGGCATGATAAACTTGGTATCAGAGCCCAGAGTTCAAGAATCCTAGGGAGTCTATGGAACCGTGTCTAGTAGAGTTCGTATTATGGGCGTGAAGCACGCCATATCTATAATAGGGAGGCTACGGGACATTTTGAAGTGTCATCATTGATTGTTATTCTTTGTCTCGTTCTTCGCAGTGTATCTCTCTATGAAGTCCCTTCTAACTCGTGTGTTCACGTCGTGTTTTTCAGATCATGCCTCTACACATAGCTAATGGACCAGCAAAGGGCAAAGGGCGCCTAGCCAAGAGGAATGCAAAGCAGCCTGGCCGAATTTCTGAGCAACCTAGAGGTCCAGTTGTGCTTGTAGAGTAGCCACAACAAGTAGACATAACCAATGCTGAGCTTCGCTAGGCCATCCAGACTTTGGCTCAGGTAGTCACTACTCAGAGAGGTCACCAGGGAGATGGTAGGAATGATGGGTGGATACCACCAGAGTTAGGGAGTTTCTAAGGATGAACCCACCAGAGTTCACGGGGTCTAACGTGAAGGAGGATCCTGAGAACTTCATTGAGGAGCTTCGGAAGGTGCTTCAGGTTATGCATACAGGTGATGCTGAGAGGTATGATTTGGTTGCCTACCATCCCAAGGGGGTAGCTAGAATCTGGTTCGACCAGTGGAAAGGGAGCAAGGCAGATGGAGCGCCAGCTATTAGTTGGGCGGTGTTTGAGGAGGCCTTCTTGGGACAGTACTTTTCCAAGGAGATGAGGAAGGCTAAGGTAACGAAGTTTATGAACTTGAAGTAAGAGAATATGAGTGTACGGGAGTACAACCTCAAGTTTACTCAGTTATCCCATTACACTCTAGCCATAGTGACATATATGCATACCAGGATGGATCTATTCGTGTCTGGGCTCTCTCGAATGACTAAGAGAGAGGGTAGGAATGTGATGTTTATTGGGGATATGGATATAGCCCGTTTGATGATATATGTTCAGCAGGTAGAGGAGGAGAAGATGCAGGATAGGGAGGAGTTTCGGAGAAGGGGGCCAAGACATCGGGCCAAGAGTTAGGCAAGAGAAGGATTAGAGGTGGAAGTCACTCATCTTTTTAGCCTAAGATAGCTGGACCAGCACCTTCATCCACTAGTGCACCTGCACCGAGGGTCAAGAATGAGTAGGGATCACAGCATCACAGATTTTCAGGCAGCCAGTCACAGGGTAGTGTCGCTCAAGGATAAAATCGTTATCCTACTTGTGGTAAGTGTGGTAGATCTCATCCTGAGAGTGCCTTATGCGCACAAATGGTTGTTTCAAGTGTGGTCAGGTGGGGCACTTCTTGAAGGTTGCCTTATGGGAAAGCATACTATGAGAGATACCAGATCACAGTCATTCTCTTCAGCACCACAGGATAAGCCACCTCACAGGGGTACTACAACAGGGACAAGCGGGGGCACAAACCGCTTGTATGCCATGGGCACCAGACAGGAGTAGGAGAACTCACCAAGAGTGGTTACGGGTATGCTCAAAATCTTTACTTATGATGTCTATGCATTATTAGACCCAGGAGCCACATTGTTGTTTGTAACCCTATATGTAGTTATGAAGTTTGGGGTCAAACCAAAATTCTTTCTTGAGCCTTTCAGTGTTTCAACTCCTACTAAAGAGTCTATTTTAGTCCAAAGAATTGGTAGAGGCTATCCAGTCTCCATTTATCATAAGACTATTGTAGATGATTTAGTAGAGTTAGACATGGTAGATTTTTGATGTCATCCTAGGCATGGATTGGCTTCATGATGGGTATGCCTCTATAGATTGTAGAACTAGGTGGTCAAATTTCAGTTCCCTAATGAACCAGTCTTAGAGTGGAAGGGTAGCTCAGTTTTTCCTAAGGTTCAGTTTGTCTCCTACCTCAAATCCAGAAAGTTAATCTCCAAGGGGTGTATATATCACCTAGTCAAGGTTAAGGATTCTCGTGCTGAGACACCATCTCTTCAATCCATCCTAGTTGTTAATAAATTCCCAGAAGTCTTTCCTGAGAATCTTCCCGGAGTCCCTCCTGATAGGGAGATAGACTTTGGGATAGATACTCTTCCAGATACTCAGCCCATATCTATTTCTCCATACCGTATGGTTCCTTCGGAGCTAAAAGAGTTAAAGTTATAGATGAAATATCTCTTAGATAAGGGTTTGAATAGACCAAGCATCTCACCTTGGGGTGCTCCAGTTCTCTTCGTGCATAAGAAGGATGGATCTCTTCGAATGTCATAGATTACCGTTAGGTGAATAAGGTCACCATTAAAAACAAGTATCCTCTTCCCAGAATTGATGACTTATTCGACCACCTTCAGGGAACTACCTGTTTTTCCAAGATAGATATCAGATCTGGGTATCGTCAGCTTAAAGCTAGAGAGAAAGACATTCTTAAGACAGCTTTCAGAACTCGATATGGTCATTATGAGTTTTTAGTCATGTCCTTCGGGCTGACAAATGCACCAGAAACTTTCATGGATCTTATAAACAGGGTGTTATGTTCGTTATTATGTTCATAGATGATATCCTGATCTACTCTCATAATAAGGAGGAGCATGCAGACCATCTTAGAGTTATCCTTCAGACCCTCAAGGATCAACAACTGTATGCAAAGTTTTCTAAGTGTGAGTTCTGATTGGCATCTGTGGCATTTCTGGGGCACATTATGTCTGGTGAGGGTATCCAAGTTGATTCCCAAAAGATTGAGGCAGTAAAAAATTGGCCAAGGCCCATAACTCCCACGGAGATAAGGAGTTTCTTGGTCTTGGTGGGGTACTACAGAAGGTTTGTAGAGGGGTTTTCTTCTATCTCAGATCCCTTGACTAAGCTGACTTAGAAGAAGACTAAGTTCGAGTGGTCAGACGCTTATGAGAAGAGTTTTCCAAGAGTTGAAGACTAGATAGACCACAACCCCAGTCTTATCGCTACCTGATGGAGTTGATGATTTTGTGGTATATCGTGATGCTTCCAGAGTTGGCTTGGGCTATGTATTAATGCAGAGAGGCAAGGTGATAGCATATGCCTCCAGACAGCTTAAGATTCCTGAAAAGAATTACCCAACTCATGATTTTGAGCTTGCTGTGGTGGTATTTGCTCTGAAGATCTAGAGACACTATTTATATGGTGGGTATGTGGATGTTTTCACAGACCACAAGAGTTTGCAGTATGTGTTTGGCCAGAAGGAGCTGAATTTCAGACAGAGGAGATGGTTGGAACTACTGAAAGACTATGATATGAGTATCCTCTATCACTCAGGTAAAGCTAAAGTAGTTGCTGAGGCTCTTAGCAGGGTGACCATGGGGAGCACAACCCATGTTGAGGATGAAAAGAAAGAGTTAGCCAAGGAGGTTCACAGATTAGCCTATTTGGGGATGCAGATTGAAGATTCTGACGAAGGTGGGGCTATTGTTAAAAATGGGTCAGAGTCATCCTTGGTGATAGAAGTAAAAGAAAAGCAAGACAAGGATCTCATCCTCCTCCAATTGAAAGAAGATGTTTAGAAGCAGAAAGTATTAGTGTTCTCAAAAGGGGGAGATGGTGTCCTGAGATACTAAGGCAGATTGTGTGTGCCAAATGTTGACGGCCTTAGAGATAGATCTAGGCTGAGGCTCATAATGCTAGATACTCTATCCACCCTGGTGCAACAAAGATGTATAGAGACTTGCAAGAAGCCTATTAGTAGGGTGGTATGAAGGACATTGCAGAGTTCGTGTCTAGATGCCCAAATTGCCAACAAATTAAGGTTGAGCACCAAAGACCTTGTGGTGTAGCCCAGAACATCGAGATTCCAGAATGGAAATAAGAGACGATAAATATGGACTTCGTAACAAGCTTACGTCGATCCCGTCGACAGCATGATTCGGTATGGGTTATAGTAGATAGAATGACCAAGTTAGCTCACTTCCTACCCTCTCAAGACGACTGATACAATTATGGATTATGCCAAACTTTATCTTAAGGAGATTGTTAGGCTGCACGGGGTCCTTATATCCATTATTTCAGGCAGAGGAGCTCAGTTTACAACACAATTTTGGAAGTCCTTTCATAAAGGGCTTGGTACGAAGATGAATCTTAGCACAACTTTCCATCCATAGACAGATGGGCAAGCAAAGCGAACCATACAAACCTTGGAAGATACGTTGAGGGCGTGCATAATATACTTTAAAGGTAACCGGAATGATCATTTACCTTTGATTGATTTATTATAATAATAGCTTTTAGGCCAGCATACAGATAGCACCATATGAGGCTCTTTATAGGAGAAGGTGTAGATCACCTATAGGGTGGTTTGAAATTGGTGAGGCAGGATTGATAGGACCTGATTTAGTCCATCAAGCTATGGAAAAAGTGAAGGTTATCCAGGAGAGGCTCAAGACGGCTCACAGCCGACAAAAGTCTTACATGGATGTTAGAAGAAGAGGCTTGGAGCTTGAAATAGGCGATTGGGCATTTTTAAAGGTATCACCAATAAAAGGAATTATGAGATTCGGAAAGAAGGGGAAGCTCAGCCCACGATATATTAGGCCTTATCAGATCCTGAGAAAAGTGGGTAGCGTTGCTTATGAGTTGGAGTTACCAGTAGAATTAAGTGTTATACCTCTGGTGTTTCATATTTTCATGCTTAAGAAGTGCTTGGGAGATCCCTCTCTAGTTGTTCCGGTTGAAAGTGTTGGAATAAAGGACAATTTGTCTTATGAAGAGATTTTGGTGCAAATATTAGACCAGTAAGTTTGTAAATTGAGGACCAAGGAGATTGTTTCGGTGAAGGTTCTATGGAGGATTCGTGGAGGAAGCTACATGGGAGATAGAGGAAGATATGAAGGCCAAGTATCCACACTTGTTCGTTGGCCTGAATGAGGATCTTGAAGGTACTTTCGTATTTCACCTTGAAGATTTATATTTATGAAGTTCAAGAACCTTGTGTTGAGCTTGCTTTGTTCGTATCGTTATCATTCGAGGACAAATGATCCCAAGGGGGAGATATTGTAATACCTGTGCAAAGACCAAAATACCCCTAGAATTGACCTCGCACATAATGTGTCTTCCCATGCTTCGATTGCAAACTCGAGACCGTATTTTTAATCAGTGCGAAAAACTATTCGAAAATGGTCTCGACTCGACTTTAACGTGAAAAAATATATATTAATTTTTTCTAAGAAAATAAAAAGCAGTGGAGTTTCTGCGCTCCTTCCACGACGCAAAGAGGACATGAAACCACACTTATGTTTTTCTGAAAATTCAACGAAACTGGAAAATTTACAAAAAAAGTGAGATTTAACACTAGTGCGCGTCTCACGCTAGTGGAAAATTGGTGCAGTTTTGTGCTTTTAATAGGGAGGGGTAATTTCGACCTTTTTTATACCCCATATCTGAAACGCATCCATTTTTAATTCGTATTTAGTCCCTAGAATGTTATTTTCTTCATTCATTCTCTAAAAGTAAGCAAACCCTCTCAAGAACTAGCGCTCAAGAATTCAAGAATCAATAGTAGAGTTTAGGGATTTCTCCAAATCTTCCAAGAAGTCATTTGAAGATATGTAAGGCCACCTAAAAATCATTATTTTGATAATATCTTTAGAAATAAAAGCTAGTTTTCACCCATGAACTTTCAAGTAGTAATTGAGACTGAATATCCGTGAACTTTGAAAGTATGTTGATTTTCATGATAAATTTCATAGATTTTTGGTGAATATTATGATTCTTGGTCTCTATATCACTCAATTAAAGAATTATTATCAAGTCATATTCATTTATGATCAAGATTAATTATTGTTGAGTTTTCTCGAAAAATCTTGATATTATTTCAAGAAAGGAAAGACTAGTTTGAGTACCTTTAAGATTAAGTTCAAGAAGTGCATTTTAAAAGTTTAATTTTATATATTAGCTAAAAAAATCTAGCATGTTTTGAGTCACTGAGTTGATTCCAGTTTTCAGTTAAGTTAAAGAAAACAGATGAGAAAGCTTAGAAGTAAGTTGGACTAAGTTCCCGAAAATACAGATATTAAAAATTCCAAGTCTTAAGTACGAGCTATATAATGTTTTGGGAGTAGTATTGAGCACTGATATGGGTGAGAGTAGAATTAATTACTCGAACTCATAAATGATGTATCCAGCATAAGATAGGATTATACTACGATACCTTCCTTCTTAGCCACTGAGATGACTCAGTTTTGGGATGGATCAATTCTCCTAGTTCTTCGTCCCTTACCCCGGCAAAGTACGGGACGACTCTGGAAGCGTGGGCAAGACGTTGTATCACCACGAAGCTCATAGTGGTGGTTGTTGGTTAGAGAAACTCCCCAATCTAAGAAACTATGTTTTACGTACCAGTTTTCAGCATGTTACTTTCAACATACCAATCTTATGATTATTGTTAACTTATTTATGATTATGATTATATCTCTTATGAAATATTATGATATCCTGATTAAATGTTTTGGCCATCTTACATACCGTACATATCACGTACTGACGTCCTTAGGACCTAATCATTTTATGATGCAGACGCAAGTGACAAAGTTCCTCAGCAGCCGCTTCATTGAGAACCTGACAACTATCAGTTTATTGGTGAGGCATCTTCTCAGTCCGAGGCTCTATGGGTTACGTTATTTCGTTTCATCTTTCATTTCAGTTCTGACTACTTGGGGCCTATCCCAATAGTCCTTTCAGACAGTACTAGTAGAGGCTCTATAGAGTACATATCAGCATTCTAGTTTTCGTTATATCAGTTGTTGCTTGTGGATTTTCACATTCAGTTTTATGTAGTAAATTTATGAGTTAGTTGCTATCTTGATAGTTTTTCCCACTATTGTTAAGTCTTCCGCTGAGTAAGTGGTCAGACCAAGTGATTCGTTTGGGACCAGAAATAGTTTTCGAGTGCCGGCCACGTCTAGGGTGTAGGCTCGGGGCGTGACATTATCCAAACTGAAATAATGTGTCTCTTTAAGAATCAAAATAATTATTTTAAAAAATAATTTATTAAAATAATTAACCGATTTAGCTTTCTAAAAAGAAAAGTTTTTAAAAATATATAAAGTTAATGAAAAAGTAAGTTTTTAGTTTATCGATAGAGCAAGTTTTCTTTTTTTTTTCTAATGTTATATTAAAAATAACGAAAAGTATATTAAAAATAATGAAAAACTATTCAAATCTATTAAATAAAAAAAATAAATTAATTTTAATGAATCGCTTTGTTCCATATAAGATTAATTATTTTGTCTATATAAAATACAAGTATGTGTAGATTTTTTAAAAAAAATCAAAATGTGTATTTTTGTAGCTTTAAATTTTTTAAAAGTTTTTTTTAAAAGATTTTTATTTTCATAATTTATTAAATACAAAAAATTATACCTTCTTCATGGCCCCAATTTTTTTTTTTTTAAAAAAAAAATACAATAGAACTACTAATTTATTTTTTTGATCACATTCTTCACATATTTTGTCCAAACAAAATAATATCTTTCTTTATAACCCCAAAACAAACTTTAAAAATAAAAAAAATTATAAGATTTTTTTTGTAAAAGAAGAATTGAGAATGGGGGTTTACTTTATTTCATAAGAAAATGAAATATAACAAATATTTAAAAAAGAAAAAAAAGGTTATTAGTTTCAAGGGTATAAGTGAGCCAAAAAGGTGAACAAAAGGATATTTTTGGACCCAAAGGTAGATGACGGGTGCATTTTAGGCCTAATAGCTGGATGAAGGACATTTTTGTACCATTTCCAATAGTTGAGGACATTTTGGGCCCTTATCCAATAATTTAATAATATTGATGTGATACACGTGTACAATGCACATACACTAAACTAGCTAGTATGCATTAAAAAGTATGATAAAATGTATTATCCATCAATTAAACTTGCATGTATTGTACTCTATATGTTTTATAAATAATTTTTTGTAATATGTATCAAAATTGTATTATAAGTGTTTAGCGAAAAAATTTATTGTTATTTTCTTAATATAGTATATCCATGTAAGTTTCCGAAAGAAAATTGCTACCTTTGTTTTGTAATAAAAATAAATGGAAATTTTAGGCATGTGTACTGTGAAACTAGAAAAGAAAAGTATATTGAAGACCTACATCAAAATTTCTAACGCTAATTTGTAAGAGTGGTGGAAAAACTTTTAAAGAAAGTTTAGCATGAAGAGAAATTTTCAGTTGATATAATGTACCATTCACTCTAGTATTTTTGAATACTTTCTTGGACGGATAGGAAAATATTACTAATAATATAAGACTGGTGTTTTCAACATACTCTTATTTCTAACGTGTGGTCAGCATGGTGTAGCCCCAACTCACCTAGGTGATGGGACTTTTCCTTTTTATTATTCTCAACTCACAATAAGAAGATGTTACTTTTACTATTATAAAATTATGTAATATTGCATCGTTTGATATAATTTGACACGGGAAGTTTAAGTGTTAAGACCACTTCAAAGCATATATTATGTTATATATATGACATGAGACTTTGTCCACTTTAAGGAAAAGCCTAATGGGCCATGCAAGTATTTAAATAAGCTAGCGATTGTTCATATACTTGATTCAAATTTGAACTTCTGTTGAAATTCGAAGTGTGTTTGGATATATATTTTGTATGAAAAATATATTAAAATTTTGTGAGTAAAGTGAAAATTTTATCTTGAAATTGAAAATAATTTTTTAGAAATTATCAAATTTTATGAACAAATAATATTTTTATTTTTTAAAACCTACTATCAGAATGCAGGACCAAAGGGAAATTTAGATTTGGGGACAGCCATCCGGCCATGGACCAAGTACTTATAACCGCGTCTAGGCATGATTGAATTTTGAGGTAATTTTTGTTGGAGTGGTTTAAGTACGATAGCAAGATTTTGGTACTCCATGTTTGTTAACTTGTAATAATATTCAAAGGTAACATCCATGTATTTGATTGGTTTAAATATTTTTTAATTAGCTTATTTTTTTCAAATTTGAGAAAAATGATTTTTCTTCATGAAAGTAGAAAAATATTTTTCAAAACTCACCACTCATCCTTGATCTCTAGAACAAAACTCAAACCAAGATACGATCAACGATCGGGACCTAACTCCCAACCCCACCTCGAAAACTAACTCTTGAACCTGACTCAGGTCGTCAAACCCAACCACTACCTATGATCTGACCCTCGACCCTAATCTGGGTTGGAGTTGGGTCTTGGGTCAGGGTCATAGGTCGGATCATGTGTTGAGGCCAAGATTAGATTTTTATTAGGTTAGGATCGAGAGTTGAGTTTCAGATAAAAAGTTAGGTCCTGATTAAATGTCGTGAGTTTTGCTGGTTGTCAGATTGGGGTCCAGAGTCGAGTCCAGGATCAAGGTCAGGACTCGACTACCTAGTATGACTTGAGACTCGACTCTTGACCTTTACCTAAAACCACACCTTGATTGATCCCGATCTAGGACCTGACTTTTGCACACGACCTGGACCCTAAGCCCTGAATTTGAACTGAGATTTGACTCTCAAATTCGATATCTACCTCGATCCAAGATCTGAGACCCCAATCTTGAACCTGACCTCGACCTAGGACCAAATTTCGATCTCGATCCTAATTTAAGATTTGACTTTCCACACTTGACCCTAACTTAAACCCAATATCCAACTACCTGACTTGACACTGACCTCGACCTAATATTCAACCCCAACTCGGATCCTGACCTATCCTAACCTCAACTCAAGGTTGATGTCGGGTTTTCGCATGTAGTTAGATCCTCAACCTCCATGTGAAATTAAGTTCAGGATTGAGGCTCGAGTCAATTTTGGATTTTGTTTCATGGTTTTTGTTGGTTGTCAAGTCCCGAGTTAAGATCAGGTCAATGATCATATTCTGAGCCAGGGTTGAGGTCAAATTCGGAGATTAGGTCTCAAGTTAAAGTTGTATCTCGGATCGGTCAATATGCATCTTGAATTAGGGGTTTGAGTTCTTGTTAAAGGATGAGACGACTTTGGTGTCATAGTATTTTAAGATTATACCTAAGTTCTCTTGGAACAATACATGTTTCTCACTAAACAAATGTCATAAAATAAGTAAGGTAATCACTTATTTTTAAGAAAAAATTCCCTAGAAAAAATATTTATTTTTCCTCATACCAAACACATCCGTAATCAATAAAGTTGTTGAAATACTCACGAACTAATCTAAACATCCTAATATTTGAAACCCCACTTCCTCCCCCCTTTCCCCTTTTTCCTTGAAGGCCTTTTTAATCCAAAGTAGTCAAAATCCACACACACACATACATAAGTGTCAATCACCTTGGCTAGTTTTATATAAAAAGAACACACACGACTAAATTAATATTTTATATAGCAACAATTCTGTCACCTAATATATACTTATGAACGCGCGAGTGTTGTAACTCATCTAAACCACAATTTTTAAACTTCTTGATTTCTTTCTTAAACTCATGTTTGATTCAAACTATGTCACATAAAGCGACATTGAAAAGGTATTACTTTAGAAGCTACTCCCTCCATTTCAATAGATGTGAAAAGTGCAGTAAGATGATGCAGTACTACTATTAGTCTATGTTAGAGCTGACAAACTTAAACCCAACTTCCTCAACCCACCCACCCGTTGAAGTTATTTATTAGTTCAACTCTTCTCAACCTAACTCATTTCAATCTATTTAAAATTCTATTAATATATAACCTGAATTGACTCGAGAGAGATCTTATCAAAATATTTTTAGAACACTTTTTTTAAATTTGATATGTTTTATATAGCCTGTATAAAGGAAAATATAACTTAATTAGGTTTTAAAATATTGAAAAAAAAACAAATAAAAAACTTAATAAAAATTGAATCGAGTTAAATCTTAACTCGCTCTATAACTCATTACTCAACCCATTTTGACCTAAAAAATTTTGGTTTAGATTAGACCTTGACCCATTTGTTGTCTAGACCCATTATAACTCGTTCAAAATTGACCCAACCCGTCCAATTGCCACCCTTATCTTGTCTTCTAATTAACAACTTCATATTATATTGTCAAAGAGAATTAAAGCAATTTGACTAAATTACGCTCTCTTCTTTCTATCTGACCGTTAGACTCCCTCCAGCCTTTCCGGCAAGGGTTCGTTACGCCTTTGACCGGAAACTCTTGGCCGTCTTCACCGGCGAACCCTTGC
>JAABOM020058096.1:0-14339 GCA_011800125.2 Solanum clarkiae | reverse complement strand
TATTATAGTAACAATTATGGTCATATCCAAGGCACCTTTTCGGGCATTTTGGGGCCTTATGATTCTGCATTTTTTCAATGTTGTTTATCTCTTGTTGCATTGCATCCTATATACTTAGTACATTCAAACATACTAACGCATACTCTATGCCTACATGATATCACCATGTAGGAATCGAAGCACCGCTTGATCATCCTCCTCCTCTACGTGGCTAGTTCGATTATCCTATAAGCTTGTTGGTGAGTCCTCCATTTCGAGGATGTTGCTTATGCTCTCTTGCTATGTATTAAGACTATCTTTCTTTTGGTTATGTATTGACTATGAGGGTGAGCCAGGTTGCTTATCTTGGCCCCATCTTTTATCTATGTAGTAGAGGTGTTATTAGAGATGTTATGTATCTATATTATGAGTCTTGATTAGCTTATTTCTTGATATTATGATATGAAAGTTATCCTTAGACCCAATTCTCTTGTTTATGCTTATTTTTCATTATCATTTTGAATGCTTTCCCAACCAAGGATGTGTAGTGATATGCTATGAGGCTTGTATGAGGTTCGTTCGAGTTCCCCATTTGCCGATCACGTCTAGGGCCTATGTACAGGGTATGACAAAGATGATATCAGAGCACTAGTTTGTTAGATCCTCGAAATTTAATACATCGCGTTGATTAGAGTCCTATTCATGGTTATGTTATGCACCACAACTATGTGTAGGAGGCTATGAGACATTTTAGGAAATATTTCCTTTTTTTATGTTCTATATCGTGTTATAGAGTTGAAGTAAGCTTTCCTCCCCTAACACTTATTTTTTGCTATGCTAGATCATGCCTAACACGAGAGGAAGACGAGCCCGCACGCCCAAGGAACAACCAGTCAATGAAGAGCTTAGGAATGCTCTCACCTTGCTTGCACAAATGGTGGCTAATCAAGCCAACCAAGGGGCCTAACCCCTCATGCTCCTACATCGGCCTCTCGGGTGAGAGACTTCATGAGAATGAATCCCTCGAAATTCCATGGGTCAAAGGTGAGTGAAGACCCTCAAGAATTCATTGATGAGGTTTACAAGGTTTTGTCTATTATGGGTGTGAGGCCAGAGGATAAGACGGAGTTGATGGCTTACCAACTCAAAAGGGTAGCACAAATATGGTACAATCAATGGAAGAAAGAGAAGGGAGTCAACTACGTAGTGCTTTGGGAGGAGTTCAAGGTGGACTTCCTTAATCTGTTCTTTCTCCTTGAACTTAGGGAAGCTAAGTTAGTGGAATTTTTGAAGTTGAGACAAGGGTCCATGAGTGTGAGGGAGTATGCCCTCAAGTTCAACCAACTTTCGAAATATGCTCCACATTTTGGCCGACTCAAGAGCTAGGATGAACAAATTTGTGATGGGTGTGTCCGACTTGGTTAGTGAGGATTGCCGGTCTGCCATGTTAATTAGTGACATGGGCTTATCACGTTTGATGACCTATGCCGAGCAAATAGAAGAGGAGAAATTGAGGAAGAGGAGGGGTTATGAGGCTAAGAGGGCCTATTTCGGGGGTAAATTCCAAAAGGGCAGTTGGATACACAAAAGCCAAGGGTCCTCTCATGCTTCTAATAGGGGGTTTGTCAATGTCTTCCCAACGACTCAAGGTGTTGGTGTTGTGGTTCCTAATGAGGTGTTTCCTGGGTATGGTGAGGGTCATAAGGGCCCATGTTTGAGGGATACTAATGCATGCTTTGATTGTGGGGAAGTGGGTCACAAAAAGGTGGATTGCCCTCAAAATCACAATAAGGGCAAAAAATTTCATCCAAAAGGTGCTAATGCAGTTCCTTTAAGGAGAGGTGGACGAGAAGATGGTGCCCAAGGCATAACCGATTTTATACTTTGCATGGGAGGCAAAGGGTTGATGAACTTCCGATGTTATTACCAGTATGTTGAAAATCTTTGACTTTGATGTACATACATTAATTGATCGGGGTGCCACTGTTTCTTTTGTTACCTCCTTTGTTGCCAAAAAGTTCCATGTTGACCCTGAGTTATTGCATGAGTCATATGAGGTGTCTACTCCTATTGGCGCATCTATTGTTGCTAGAAAATTTTACAGAAGTTGTCCTATTTGCATCTTGCATAAAATATTGTGTTGTGATCTTGTTGAGTTAGACATGGTTGATTTTGATATCATTCTTGGGATGGATTGATTGCATGCAAACTATGCTTCTATTGATTGTAGGACCCATACAGTCAAATTTCAATTCCAAATGAACCCGTCCTTGAGTGAGAGAGTCAAGATGTGGTGGTCAAGGGTAGATTCATCTCTTGCATTAAAGCCCGTAAGTTGATCTCTAAGGGGTGCCTTTATCATCTGTGAGGGTTAGGGATGTGGAGTCTAAATTCCTTCCCATAGAGTCGGTTCCGATTGTAAATAAATTTCTTGATGTCTTCCCAAATGACCTTTTCAGTATTCCTCCCGAAAGGGAAATAGATTTTGGTATAAATCTCTTTCCCGATACTCAACCCATTTCTATTCCACTTTATCGCATGGCTCCGGGGGATTTGAAGGAGAAATTGAGGGACTTGTTAGAGAAGGAATTTATTAGACCTAGCCAATCACCTTGGGGTGCATCGGTGTTGTTTGTGAAAAACAAGCATGAGTCCCTTAGGATGTGTATTGACTATTGACAACTCAATAGGGTCACTATCAAGAATAGGTATCTTCTTCCAAGGATTGATGATTTATTTGACCAATTTCAAGGGGCTAGCCATTTCTCTAAGATTGATCTTCAGTCTTGGTATTATCAAGTAAAGGTGAGGGAGTATGATATTCCTAAGACGACCTTCTAGACTTGATATAGGCATCATGACTTTGTTGTGATGTCTTTTGGGTTGACCAATGCACCGACTATCTTTATGGACCTAATGAATAAGGTCGTTAAACCCTACCTTGATTCCTTTGTTGTGGTCTTCATTGATTATATTTTGACCTATTTTCATGGTGAGGAGGAGCATAGGGCACATTTGAGGGTTGTGTTGACAAAATTGAGGGAGTAAATATTGTATGCTAAATATGAAAAGTGTGAATTTTGGTTGAGGGAGGTTGCGTTCCTAGGACATGTGGTGTCGGGGGATGGTATCAAGGTGGATCCTAAGAAGACCCATGTGATTAGAAATTGGCCTAGACCATTGACCCACATCGAATATTAGGAGTTTCTTGGGCTTAGCGGGTTACTATCGAAGATTTGTGGATGAGTCCTCTTCTATTGATTCCCCTATGACATAATTGACTCAAACGAAGGCTAAGTTGTGTGAACCGATGAATGTGAGAGGAGCTTCCAAACCTTAAAAGATAAGCTTGTGTGTGCTCCTATATTGTCACTATCGGATAGGCTTGAGGGATTTATGGTGTATTGTGATGCTTCTAGTATTGCTTTGTGTTGTGTGCTAATGCAAAATAGTAAGGTGATAGCCTATGCTTCTAAACAACTCAGAGTGCATGAAAAGAACTACCCTACCCATGATCTTGAATTGGCTGCCGTAGTATTTGCTTTGATAATATGATGACATTATTTGTATGGGGTGCATGTGGATGTGTTCCCCGATCATAAGAGCCTCCAATACATCTTCACTAAAAAAGATCTCAACTTGAGACAAAGAAGGTGGCTAGAACTTCTTAAAGATTATTATATAAGTGTGCGTTACCATCCTGGTAAGACAAATGTAGTGGCAGATGCCTTGAGTGGGGTGTCTATAGGTAGCCTAGCTCATGTTGATGGTGGTGGTAAGGAGATGGCTAGGGAAGTGGATCGGTTGGCTATATTGGTGGTTAGGTTGGTAATGGTATAGTTGTTGTTGTTGATGGTTCTAAATCATCATTGGTTGAGGAGGTGAAAACTAAACAAGATCTTCATCCCTCCTTGTTAGAATTCAAGGCCTTAGTGAAAAAGGGCAAGATGGAGGTTTTGTCCCAAGGGGTAGATAGTGCCCTTAGTACCAAGGAATGTTGTGTGTACCGTGTGTTGATGTTTGATAGAAAGATCTTTGATGAGGCCTATAATTCACCTTATTCTATTCATTTTGGTCCTACTAAAATGTATAAGATTTGAGGGAAGTATATTGGTGGGGAGACATAAAGAGGGACATTGTGAAATTTGTTTCTGGTTGCCATAGTTGTCAACAAGTCAAAGCCGAACATCAAAGGCCGGGTGGCTAACCTAAGACATAGAGATTCCTACTTAGAAGTGGGAGGTGATTAATATGGATTTTGTGGTTGGTTGCCCAAGACTAGAAAAGGTTTTGATTCCATTTGGGTTGTGGTTGATAGGATGACAAAATTGGCACACTTTTTATCGGTTAAGACCACATATGGGGCTGAAGAGTATGCAAGGTTGTACATCCATGACTTGGTGAGATTACATGGGGTTCCTTTATCCATCATATTGGATCGTGGAGCTCAATTTACTTCACATTTTTGGAGATCTTTCCAAAAGGGTCTTGGTACTAGAGTTAAGCTTTCTATGGCCTTCCACCCTCAAACAGATGTCCAAGCCGAAAGGACTATCCAAACTCTTGAGGATATACTTAGAGCTTATGTATTAGAGCTTAAATGTAGTTGGGATGATCATCTCCCATTGATTGAGTTTGCCTACAACAATAGCTATCATTCTAGTATCAGTATGGCTTTATTTGAGGCTCTCCATGGTAGATGTTATAGATCACCGGTAGGGTGGTTTGAGGTTGGTGATGTGTTCTTATTAGGACCAGATCTGGTTATGGAAGCTCTTGAGAAGGTTAGGATTATTAGAGAAAGATTGAAGATGGCCCAAAGCCATCAAAAGTCTTATACCGATGTGAGGAGAAGGTAGCTTGAATTCAAGATTGATGATTGGGTCTATCTGAAGGTTTCACCCTTGAAGGATGTGGTCCGATTTGGTAAGAAGAGAAAGTTGAGCCCAAGATATGTGGGTCCCTATAGGGTGATGAAAAGGGTTGGCAAGGTATCTAATGAGTTGGAATTGCCTAAAGAAATGGATTTGGTTCATCCAGTTTTTCATGTGTCTATATTGAGGAAATATGTGGGTGATCGGAATGCTATTGTGTCTCTTGATATTGCGGGTTTGGTTGAAGATAATTGGACATATGAAAAGGCTCCGGTTCAGATTTTGGATAGGCAAGTTAAGAGGTTGAGAAACAAAGAGGTGGCTTCCATTAAAGTCCTTTGGAGGAATCAACAAGTTGATAGTGCTACTTGGGAGGCCAAAGCGGACATGCAAAAGCGATATTCCTACCTTTTCCACTCCACTCAAGCTTAAGGTACTGATCTAAGTCCTTTATATGATCTCCAGTCTTAAGTTCAGCATTCATATCATTGCATATGTTCATGTTTAAATTGACAAGTTCATAATGATTTTACACTTATGATGAGATTTTTGAAATGAAGTTTAAGTGCATTGTTGCATCTCTATGTGGGCTGAAATTGTCATGTTTGTGTCTCTCATATACATCTCTTTAATATTCTGGGATGAATATTCCCAAGGGGGAGATATTGTAACGAGCCCCCTTCCCCCCCTCCAAAAAAAAAACAGTGCCCAAAAATGCGCCTCGAAGTACCTGAAATCATAATTTTTATATATCTCAAAATTTGCGCGTGATATCAAAAATCCGACTCCATATTCTTATTTAGGGGGTCATTTTGAGTGAAAAATGGGTCAAACCCCGATTTTAGAGCAACTACATCAAAATTTGAAATTTTCAAAATGCAATTTCCACTAAGCTTTTCGTTCCCCTGGTGCGATGCGCCAAGGGTGCGCACTAGTGTTGTTTTTGGTCCTGTTTTGACTTTGGTTCCAGACTTTCAAGTCTTGGGCCTAAGTGTTCCCAAACATGAAAATACCTTTACTTAGCCATTTTTCACCCTTATATCATTCTAAATATTTTCGAATACCTATTCAAACACTTAATCAAATACTTTACTCCTAAATTCAAGTTTCAAAATTCTGTCTGAATCTAAGGATTTCCTTCAAGCTTCAAGTCTCCATCTCCAATCTTCATTAAGTTCATCTCCAGAGCTAAGATATGTGGATTTCTTCATGAGTTCATTTCACCCATGATACCCAAGATTCCTTTTACTCAAACTTGCATCATCTACAGATGATTTACTCATGGGTCTTATTTATTATGAAAAATCACTGCACATTATGTTGGAGTTTATGAAAATGTTACTATTTTGCTATGTTTTGAGCTATGAAACCAAGGTCTATTGTAAGATGTGATAAAGGATTTTGATGTATATTGCTTGATGGTGTTACCAAGTATCTATTGATGGTTTTACATTAGATTTTCTAGTATGATAACAATCTTGAATTGCGTGCTTTTACACTAGCACTACACACCCTCTAAGTGTTGGATAAAATGTCCGGTTGTGGTTTCTTGAGGATTTGAAGGTCCAATGCATGTCTTATGATTTGAATGACTATATGATGATAATATAATAATGAAATAATGATGAATGATGATGAAATGAATGTATAGAATTTCCTCGGGTCTCTATAAAAGAGAATGAAAAGCATGTGTATGGTATCCTCTGTATAGCGTTAGAACGTGATCATGCGCTACTCGGGGGTTGTGTGCCAGGTAACCATGTTAAGGGGTTCGTACCTTGATAACCTATCGAGGCATTTGTACTTCGGCACCATGGATGGTTGGGTGCGACAATCTACCAAACTATTAACAGGGTTTGTATCTAAATCACCAAGGGTGGTAAGGTGTGACGATCCACCAATAGTTTAATTCTCTTCTTACACATATGTTATGTTCAATATAAGCATATTTTACTTCAAGTATCATTCATACATGTCATATTGTGAGCACGCTATTCATTGATTATGATTATGAATTTTACCTATGTTATCTATATCTTGCTGCATTACATCCTACATACTTAGTATATTCAAACGTACTAACACATACTCTATACCTATATAATGTCACCATGTAGGAACCGGTGCACCGCTTGATCCTCCTCCTCCTCCTCCATGTGGCTAGTTCGATTGTCCTACAAGCTTGTTAGTGAGTCCTCCATTTCGGGGACGTTGCTTATGCTTTCTTACTATGTATTAAGACTATCTTTCTTTCGGTTATGTATTGACTATGAGGGTGAGTCTGGTTGCTTATCTTGTCCCCCGCTCTTATCTATGTAGTAGAGGTGTTATTGAACATGTTATGTATCTATATTATAAGTCATGACTCTTTTGTTTCTTGATGTTATGATATGAAGGTTATCCTTATACCCAATTCCCTTGTTTATGCTTATTTCTCATTGTCATTTTGAATGCTTCCCCGCGATCAAGGATGTGTAATAATATGTTATAAGGCTTGTTTGGGGTTCCTTCAGGTTCCCCATTTGTCGGTTATATCTAGGTCCTAGGTCTGGGGCTTGACAATAATAACCACGTACCATCAATATCATTTCCTTCCTCAAGATTAGCCTCGTTGTTATAATGAGAAGATTGAATATTGACTTCTGTATCAATTACTATCCCATCGGCTCCACTTCTTATCCAATCATTATTCTCATACTCTGAAATATGAGAATTTTCAATGATAGTCAAGTCAGTACAATCACTTTGCATTGATGATTAAAATTGAACATTATTTTCCTCTCCCATATTAAAAACATCTCGAGGTTTAATTAACCTAGGGACAAACCATTCATAATATTGAGGATATTGCATAAATATTACTTGTTGAGCTTGTTCTGCAAGAATAAAAGGCTCATGACATTATCGATCTTCAGAATATGCCAAGTGTGAAAAATTTACAAGTGTGAAATTGAAATCATCTTTCATAACTCCTCTACCTTTGGTTACATCAACGCAATCACACTTAAATAAGACAGCCTTAAATTCTTTATAGTAATTTAACTCAACAATGTCATTCAATCTGCCATAATAAGTGATATTTGTAGACTTTGGAGAACTATCACTTGAACTTGCATAACTTTCAGTCTTTGAAACAACCATAACACCACTATCTTGTGTCTCTAGGGACTTTTCACTTTGTTTTGTTCGAAATCGATACCCCTTATTTATATCATATGCATTGAATCTTTTTGCATTATAATTCGGCCCTTTTGCAAGGACTTTAACTTTCTTTAAGATGTCAAATATGGCCTCCAGCTCATTTACCTAACCAAATAGACAGATACAACTATAACATTAATATAAATACGAGAATAGTATTTTAAGGTAAACTATGATTAAGTTCTACTACTCACTTGCTCCTTAAACCGTTCACTAAATGTGTCAAAATGCATACTATCAAGTTGATGTTGTTTCAAACGATGCTTTCGATGTGATGTCTTAATTTCAGCAATATATTCTCTATTCATGTGACTCAAATATATCAATTTTGTTGTTAGATAAAGTAATATGCATATAATCAATCATCGATATAAAACTTACTTTTTTTAATTCTCAACCACCTCTGACTCGCAGTTGAAAAACACATGTTGATGTGCTTGCAATAGTATTTTCTAATCTATTTCAAATACATCAACTCCATCATACGAATCGCCTATAGTTGGAAAAAGGAAATCTTCTTTACTAGTCTCAAGCTCAGTTTCATCATCATATCTTCTTGAATAATAAGACCTTGAATCTCCACCCTGTAAATATCATGAGCAAAATGTCAAACACTCATTTTCTATATATGCTTCTGCTATCAAGCCTTCTGGACATGCCCGATTACGAACATATGATTTTAAAGTACCTAAATACCTATGGAATAAATTAAAATAATATTTTACTTTGATATTACAATATTTAATAATTAAAGATATATATAGCAAGAATTCAGTGATATTCTACATACCTCTCAATCAGGTACATCCAACGATAATATAGTGGACCTGCGAGTTTAGCCTCAGCTGTTAGGTTAACTAAGTGTACCATAATAGTAAAGAATCCCATGGGAAAGTGTTTTTCCATAGTAGATAATGTTTCTAGAATTATTTCTTCAAGTAATTGTAACTCCTCTAGTTTTAACACTTTGCTACACAAAATACGAAAAAATGTACACAGTTCAATTAAAATAGATTTAAATCTTTTATCTGTTGATCTCCGCAAGGATAGAGGAAGAAGTTCTTACATTATAACATGGCAATCATGAGTTTCTAGCCCAGATAACTTTAATTTGTGAATCCAATGTGAGATATTAGATGCATAGCCATGTGAAAATTTGACATTTTGTAATACTTCATAAAACAATTCCTTTTCATTTAAAGACATTATGAAATAAGTTGGACGAAGATATGCTCTCCCACTAGCTCGATGCTGAGGCCATAAGCTTGGTCTTATTTTTATCTCCTTTAAGTCCAATCGTGCTTCTATATTATCTTTTGACCTTTTACCAAGACCCAAGAGTGTATATACTATGTTATCATACATATTTTTTCTATGTGCATTACATCAAGATGATGTCGCACCAAGTTAAACTCCCAATAAGGAATATAAAAATATATGCTCTTCTTTTTCTATGTATTTTTTATCACCCTACTTACCACTTCATTTGACTTGCCTAGGGCAAACTTCATATCTTTTACGTGATCCAGTACTTGTGACCTAGATACCGTGGAAGGTGCACAACTTGTTTCTTTAGTCCTATCAAAAGATTTTGCATCATTCCGATATTTATGAGCAGACTTTAAGAAACACTTATGCCCTATGAAATAAAATTTTCTGCCATGTTTTAGCCTTTTAGATTGAGTGTTTTTGTTGCAAGAAGGGCATGCGAAACTACCACTAGTGCTCCATGCAGAGAGAGTACTATATACTAGAAAATCATTTATAGTCCAGTGAGAGTTGCTCATATTTGAAATGTCTCCTTTGTAGAGGCATCATATGTTTCCATCCCAACATTCCACAAGTCATTTAACTCTTCTATTTAGGGTTGCAAGAACACATCAATATTATTGCCGAGCGCTTTACGTCCAAGAATAAGTAAAGACAGAATAAAGAACTCTTCCTTCATGCACATCTATAGTGGAAGATTACATGGCATTAAAATGATTAGTCATGTGCTATGAACAGTTCGCATTGTGCCAAATGGGTTAAACTTGTCAGAAGCTAATCCCAAATGGACATTGCAAGGATCTTAAGCAAATTCAGAAAATCGATTATCAAAACTTTTCCAAGCTTCAAAATCTGCAGGATGTCTTAAAATTCCATCTTTGTTGCGCTTTGCATGATGCTATCGCATTTCTTTAGAAGTCTTTGAAGACATAAATAATCTTTGCAATCTTGATTTTAAAGGAAAATATCTTAGGACCTTGGTTGGAATTTTTTTTTCATCTAGAAGCCCCACAAATTTTACATTTATTGACATCCTTACTGGTAAACTCTTTTCTGAAAAAACATGCAGTCATTAGGATAAGCATGGATCTTTTCATACGTTAATCCTAGACCTTCAACTATCTTTTTTGTTTCATAGAAAGAAGGAGGTAATTTTTCTCCCTTCAATAGCGCATCCTTTATTAATCCAAGAATATTATTAAATGATTCATTTGACCTATTAAACATGCATTTTGCACGATAGATATGTAGCAAAAAGAATAATTTGCTAAATTTTTTAAATCTAGGATATAGTTCTTCATTTGCCTTCTTCATGAGCCGCTTAAACTTATCCATCTCTGGATGAGATTCATTTCTAGATGGAGGAGTAGTATTTTTCTGTAAAATAGGGAAAATCAGTAAGAGAAAAGAAAGAAAAAAAAACTAATAAAGAAAAAAAAGAATAAAATAGATATTCATGTGTACTTGTTGGGGTGTTAATTTTCGTTGAAAAGCTGAAATCTAACACTGAATTCCTCAAACTAGTAAGAAGAATTTTTAGTGTTTCATATGTACACTATGTTCTATCATAAAAGATTCTTATCTTCTTCCTTATCAATCAATTTAGAAACATATTTTATGAAAAATTACATACAACTTTCAGATAAAAAGAGTACCAGTTAATAGGGACAAAAAGAACCCCTTCAACAAAGAATTAAAGATATATTTTTAAGAATGTAAAGAAAGTTTTTTTTCCCCTCATACTATCATACTTTTATACTACAAGAAAAAATTAAACACAATCAAACAAGCATCACGTCAATTTTCTCTCCACTTAATGAAGTAACACATATGCACTATCATCTTTACACTATGAACTTTGTATGATGACACAAATTAATCAGTAAAAATTAATGTTAAGAAGATTTAAAAAACTATGACAATTTTTTACTTGATAGTGCATGGAGGAAATAACCATCTTACTCCAAAATTAGTAGTAATGATTCACATATCAAATGTATGTTGTTCTCTTGCAGGTTATTCAAGACATCTCGTAGAACTATTCAAAATTTAGAAGTGTCAAATAGGCAGGTTGTGTTGAAATTAAAAATATTAAAATGGATTCAAATAGAGATTGAGTTGAGTTATGACTTGTCAAATTTACTTTGAACTTAAATGAGTTGGGCTCAAATGGACTAAAATTTTGGATTGGATCTTGACCCGCCCAATTTGACCTGCTCAATCTCAATAATTTTAACATATTATTATTACTTTTTATAACCACAATTTGAATCTCAATTCAAGAAAATAAAAATAAAAAGTTACAAATAGATAGATAAATCATAGAAAATCTAAAATAAATAGAAAATATACATTATATTAACGCAAATAAAGAGCCTTAGAACAGGTTGCGAGATTAAATTAGGCTCAATTGAAGATTCTCTCAAAATGGGTTAAGACTTGAATGAGTTGAGATTGAGCCCAACCCATAAAATATTAGACGAATTAGACGGATTATCTAAATTTGGGTTCATTTCGATACCCTTAATTCAAATATATCATACCAACATTGAAGTGTTTTGCAAGACACACTAATTTGGTGAAGTGGACGTAAAAATTTTCTTTGCAGCAGACATAATGAAATGCTTTTTTGCATTTAATTTTTTTAGTGAAAATATTAATTTATGAATGATAATAATGGCAAAATTGGGTTCTAACTTTTTATTTTTATTCGCTATTTAATTAATATTTTTGAAATCCTATTTCTACATTTGTTAGAGGAGGAGTAGGACAATTTACAGAAACCTCAACTTTTTGTTCCAAAATTACAGTCTTTTTTTTAATTACAATTCTACCAATTTAATTACAAAAACATCAACAAAAAAAACTGTGTCCAAGCAAAAAAAGAAAGAATATGATTGGGTGATTTAACCCACAATGACCTTTTGATTGACAGTTCATCCTCGACTGCCACACCCATGCAACGGTTCCCTATGTATTGCACCTCCATTTCTTTTAATTTTGTTCAACAAAAAGCATTAGAAAAATTAGTTTTTAACATTATACAATTTTTATTTCAAACATCTCCCATCCGTTACCTTCTTCCCATATGCTTCTTATTCTAGGTGAAAAATCTTTATCTAAGAAAAACGTAATCTTTATCCAAGAAAAACATTTTGCTCAAAGTTCTTGACTACAATTGATCAAAACTTAAGGTTAGTTTAACGTTTTTATTGTTTTCAAATATAAATTTTTGTTGCTTGGATAATTTGTTATGCCTAAAATATTTTACCCATATTCATGTAATTTTTTGTATAAGGATAAAGGAGCAAGAATTATGTAAGCTACACCTACTGAAAAAAGTCCAAGATTTCGAAATAAGGAGAGTAGTCCTCATTGTTGTTCTTCTTCTTCTTTTACACTTTCTTTTGTTCCTCATCTTCTCAAGCCATTTTATCTCTATTTTTGCATTTCTTTTTGTCGTGCATCATATATTAACAATATCCAATGCTACTTGTCTAAGAACTCCAACTCGTAAAAGTTCTAGGACTAATCTGTTATCGATTTGTTTGGATTCTACGCTCGTACAATGTTCAAGACCAAGCTTCGAAATAAATGTTTTTACCCCATCTCCACCAAAGAATAGATTCGCCGCGGGGGATAAAGTCAAGGAGAAGGTATTATTTGAAGCCAAATTATTTAATTATCGACATGATAGTGACTTCGAAGACCAAGTACCTATTAGAAAAGAGCTTGAATCAACAAAAAGGCTAAAAGTGTCGGAGCCAAATTTAGGGTTTCTTTGTTCTTGATTTTTATTCCTTTTTAGGCATTTCTTAATTTTTTTGTTATATTATTTTTTCAAAAAATATTTTTGTTTATAGACAGTGAAGGACTTTATTTTTTATTTTATTTTTATTCTTGAAGGTGAGAGTATCAATAGAATACATTCACACAGTTACAGATGGTGCAAGGAGGTTCAATTGTATTGATTTGAAAAATGTTAAATGTAGTGGTTGGTCAATTGTACGTTCAGTTTTTTGGTGCTTAGGTTAGTATAAATTTTGGTAAAAGTTTGTTACAGTGTGCGAATTGTGTTGAATGTGATGTTAGAATGATACTTGTATTTAAAAGTAAAATCATGGTTGTATTTTAATAGGAACTTCCATGTTCACTTTGCAAGGGTGTAACAAATTATTTTCTACTTGAATATTGTATTGTTAAATAATATTATACTTCTTATGGGCAATGTTATAACTGATAGTTATTTGTTTAATTTGGTATATAGTTTGAATTTTCATGATAATAGTGATTTAAATTATTATTGTGAATTGTGATTCATTGTCAAACACCAATTAGTAACCAACAAATATACCAACAGTTTTATCAATTAAACTTGAATGCTTAATATCAATATATATCAACACATAACCAAATGAGAAATCATTTCAACAAAGAATTAACTCTAAATATAACCAATGTCACCATCAAATGAGAAAACACGTATATAACCAATCTTTATATCCACATATATCAACACATGCACCAATTGTAAATCAATATCTATACCAACAATTTGATCATATCAAAAATCAAATAAGAAGTCAATTAAACCAAACATGGCACCTGTAAAATGCAATGTAACCTTTAATTGAGACACCAATTATGAAACCAATGGTTAATATCAACATATATCAACACATAACACCAATTAAACCATATAAACCAACATTTGAACCAATGTGACCATCAACCAAGATACCATCTATGAACGAATGTGTACAACAATGTCACAACCCAAAAATGAGCGTAATGGCACTCGTCTTATCCCACCAAGACAAGTCAGCCTACAACCCAACTATAACCTTAAAACCGCAAAATTATAATAAAAATAAAAGTTCGATTTGATGAAAATCCCCCAAGACCTGATTGTCACGTGCACAAGCTTCTAATGTATTAAAATAGATTCGAAAGAAAACACAAGTATCAAATGACATTGTCACTAGAATAGAACAAAATCATAAATAGGAGTAAGAA
>JAABOM020058095.1:0-14339 GCA_011800125.2 Solanum clarkiae | reverse complement strand
AAACCCCCAACGTTAAAACATAACATTACACTTCCAATGGGGCTCCAATTCAAGCTAACCCTCATGTAAACATTCACGTAGTTTCCCAACACTTCTTTCACCCCACAAGGACTATTTTCATATCAAATAAACATAAATACATGACTATAATTTAATATATTTTCATATGCAAATTTGTCCCCATTTCAAACCCCAAATTGCAAATTCACAATTTAAACTAATAATTAACCCTCTTTTCATGTTTTATCTTCAATTTAACATAGTCCTAACACACCTACAAGCTTTAATTTACATAAATGAAGCTAGAAGTTAATATACCTTTCAAGCCCCTTACTAGACCCAAATCTTCATAGCCATCAAACCAATTGTTTCCTTGTCTAACTAACGCCTCCACACCACTTAGGGAACCCAATATACCAAGCTTAAAGCGTCAAACAATCAAAAAATTGAAAAAAATGGAATTTTTTTGGGTTACTGTAGCAACCCGAGAACTTTCTTCTTCTTCTTGGTTGCTCTTATTTTTTCTAAGTGTGGAAGATCTTGTCTTGTACAAGATATGCATACATATATATAGGTAACAAAACTCCACTTAAACCAATCAAAAGGTGCCACCATACATGACCCCACTAACAATTTTAAATCTTAAGGACTACACTTTAGAAGAAATTTACATTTGGTCCCAAACTTTACCAAACTGAACCAGCTAAGGACTTACGGGTTCTAACTTAAGGGTTCTAACAAGACTGCTTTGAAGATCTCTAAGATATAGCAGTAACCCCACATATAAACGCATAGCCTATTTGAGATCGAGATTTATGTGCATCAAATAAGTACCCTACATCAGCCTAACCAAGAAGATCGGGACTGCAATTATTAGAATAAAATGAACCCATATCGATAGTCCCCTTTAGGTACCCCAATATGTGTTTGATCCTATTTCAATGCCTCTCAGTAGGATCAGAACTATACCTTGCTAATAAATTAACGGAAAAGGCAATATCAGGCCTTGTAGTATTAGCAAGATACATTAGTGCACCGATTGTACTAAAATATTATACTTCAGGTTCAAGAATTTTCTCATTCTTTTTGTAATGTCGAAATGGATCTTTATTCACATCAAGTGATCAAACAACCATCGGACTAGTTAATGAATGTGCTTCATTCATATAAAATCTTTTCAACACTTTCTCTGTGTAGGCAGATTGATGAACAAAAATGTCATTTTTCAAATGTTCAATCTGCAAACCAAGACACAATTTTGTCTTTCCAAGATCTTTCATCTTAATCTCATTCTTTAAATAATGAATTGCCTTCTGAAGCTCCTTTTGAGTTCCACTAAGATTTATGTCATCAACATAAATAACAAGCATAACAAACTTCGATGGTGTCTTTTTTATAAAAAACACATGGGAAAATTATATCATTTATATAATCTTTCTTGAATAAATAATTACTAAGGTGGTTATGCCATATACATTTAGATTGCTTCAAACATATAATGACCTTTGCAATTTAATTGAATACATTTCTTGAGGATTTGAACCATATGATTTAGACATCTTAAATCCTTTAAGAATTTTCATGTATATCTCATTATCAAGTGTTCCATAAAGATAGGCTATAACCACATCCATCAAATGCATTTCAAGTTTTTCATAGACCATGAAGCTGATGAGATAACGCAATATTATCTCATCCATAACGGGTGAGTATGTTTCTTCATAATCAACACCAGGCCTTTGTTAAAATTCCTATGCAATAAGGCGTTCCTTGTATCTTTGTATTTTTTCTCGTCCCTTTTTAGCACAAAGACCCATTTATAGACACTAGATTTAATACCATTTAGTGTTTGAACTATATGTCTAAAAACTTCACGCTTAACAAGTGAAATCAATTCCTATTAAATTGCATCTTGCAATTTTGGCGAATCATTTCTTTGTCAGCATTCTGCAATAGTTGAGGCTCAATATCCTCATTGTCTTGCATGATTTTTGTTGCAACATTATAAGCAAAGATATAATCTACTACTATTTTTATCGATTCAGATTTCTTTTAGTCTCACTTGAATTTATGGATAATTCCTCATTTTCTTGAGTTTCAAGCTCATTGATCCCTTCAAGGGTACCAGAATTACTCATATCTTGAACTTTCATATAAGGTTCACTCATAGTATCATCTTGATCTTTTTTCTTCTTTTTCTAGGATTTTGATCCTTAGAACCCAATGGTCCACCACACTTGCGTGCTTTGAACTCATTAGCTATGACACTAATAGATGATCCTACAGGGACATCAACTCAGATTGAAACATTCTCTGCAGGAATGTTGATCTGATAATCCTTTTCAAATTTGTTAATGCGTCTGGCATTTGATTTGCAATTTTCTGCAAGTGAATAATCTTTTGTACTTCTTGCTCACAAATAGAAGTACATGAATCAATATGAGACAAAAATAAATTTTTTCACAAAATTTCTCTTTTGATTTCACTGCTTTCTCCCCCTAATTTTGGAAAAATTATCCCATTGAATCGACAATCTACAAATTGTGTGGTGAACATATCTTCATTCAGTAGTTCAAGATAACAAATAATGGATTGTGATTCAAACTCAATATATATTCCTAACCTTTTTGGGGGGGCCATCTTAGTGCGATATGGTGGTGCTACAGGCACATATACAGTGCACCCAAAAATTCTTAAATGGGATATGTTAAGTTCTTGACTTAACTAACTGTAATGGAGAAAACTTATGATAATTTGTTGGTCTAAGATGAATCAATGTTTCAGCATGCAAAATTGCATGATCTCATACAAAAGTAGCAACATAGCTTTCATAAGTAATGATCTAGCTATCAACTACAAAAGTTTAATTAATGACTCAGCAAGGCCATTTTGAGTGTGAATATGAGCTACAAGATGTTCAACTCTTATCCCAATTGATAAGTAATAATCATTGAATGCTTGGGATCTAAACTATGCAACATTGTTAAGGCAAATTATTCTAATCTTATTATCTGGAAACTCTGTAATCTACAATTTGTGCCAATAATTTTGTAAATGACAAGTTGCAAGATGATAAAAGATATACATGAGACCATTTAGAAGAAGCATCTATTAGCACCATAAAGTACCTAAACAACCCACTAGGTGGGTGAATAGGCCCACAATTATCCCCATGTATACGTTCCAAGAACGCAGGGGACTCTATTCTCACTTTTGTTTGTGATGGTCTCAAAACAAACTTGTCTCGGTAACAAGCAATACAGGAAAATTCACCTTTAAAAAGAATCTTCATATTCTTTAATGGATGACTATTTGAACTTTCTATAATCTGTCTCATCGTTATGGATCCAAGATTTCCCAGACGATTATGCCAAAGCGCGAAAATATTAGAATCAGTAAACTTTTGTTTTACTATGGAATTTGCTTCAATTGCACTAATCTTTGTCCAATAGAAACCAACAGATAATGCTAGAAACTTTTCTATAACACATGTCTGCCAAGAGACATTTTTGGTTATAACAAGATATTCAAGACCCATTTCATCAATTGTCTCGATATGATAACTATTTTGATGGATATCTTTAAAACTCAAAAAACTTCTCCGAGATCGATGAGAGAACATAGCATTATTTATAATGAGCTTAGTTCTTTTGGGAAAAATCATAATAATTTTTCCAAAAAATCCTCCATCAACTTTGCACTACCAGAAATTGTAGTAACATTTAGATTGTCCATACTTAAATGAGAAAAATATTTTTTATTTTTGAATATCATGTGCGTTCTACCATAATCAATCAAGCAAACGTCTTCACAATTAGATAACTTGTTTTTAGAATTATCCATATCTTCAAAAAGAATAAAATAAAATCTCTATTAATATTTTTCAAAGAGGTCTAATTGGCCAACAGAAGACATTTTAGATAGTAGTATATGAAAAGTATATATTAATAATTATTACAGGTCTTCCTTAACCTGCATTTACGACTTTAATTTTTTTTCAATTTAAACAATAATAGTTAGATAAACTTTCACATACTATATATTCAAATATCATGAAGCTTCACTGCAATTGTTGAATTAATAGTTATGATTTAGTCAAAGATCTTATCTACTACTTTATTCCAATATATTCAATCAAATATTTACAGCAATAATTTAGGTAGTCAACTATTTTAGTACTATCTCGATATACTTATCACTTTTTCAATCTTATTTTAATAATTATATTCTATTCAATTCTTTCAAAAGAATTTTACATGTGTGCACAAAGTAGGCATGATGATAAGATTTAAAATTATCTTATAAAAAGAATTTACTTTGTCATTATTTCATTTGAACAAACAAAATTAAAAATTTACTTTTTTCATAAATATTACTAAAGAGATTTGATGAACATACACATATAAGTTTAGAAATATTATTATTATTTTATACCATACTTAGTACAGAGATAATAAATATTATTATTATACTCTTCCACATTTACGAATTATCAACAATCAAGTGATTTATCTTTCCTTCAGGGTTGTCAAAGAAATCACATCCAAGTGTGTGAAGTCAACACGATTTTTAACTATAAAATTAGCTTCAGAATTTTTATCCTTCTTTCTTAGTGATGCCTAATAAAAGAAACCAAGTGTTCGGGAGTACGACAATTACGTGCATAGTGATTTCTTCCACCTCATCGAAAAAAGCTCGTTCTAACTACTTCACACTTCTCATCTTTTTCTTTTCCCTTTCTACATTGATTTTTCTTTGGTGAATGATAAAACCAAAAAAAGAATTTTGTTCTTAGTCATAATTATAGCCACGACCACGTCCATGTTCATGTCTGCGACTAGGACCACGACCTCTTCCATACCTAGAATGGTGGCCATACACCTCGTTCACTTCAGGAAATGGTGTCGACCCAATAGGTCTATTCTCATGATTTTTCATTAACAAATTATTATTTTATTTTTCTATGAGAAGATGAAAAATTAGTTGAGATACTTCTTGAAACTTTTTTCTCGATATTGTTGTTGTAAGAGAACATTTAAGGCATCAAATTTGGAGAATGTTTTTTCTAATATATTAACATTACTAATGGTATCTCAACATAGTTTCAATTGAGAAGTAGTTTTGAACAGCGCAGAATTGTACTCATGAATAGTTTCAAAGTATGTTAACCTTAAATGCATCCAATCATACCGTGCCTTTGGATGTATGACCATCTTCAAGTGGTCATATCATTCTTGCAAGTTATTCCACAACACAAGTAGATCCTGGACCGTGAGATATTCAATTTTTAGAATTTTGTCCATATGATGATGCAAGAATATCATTGCTCTAGAATAGTCTTGCTTTGATGCTTATTATTATTTTTAATAATGTCTCTGAGATGCATTACATCCAAATGGATTTCAACATCTAGTACCCATGAAAGATAGTTCTTACTCGAACTATGAAGGACAATAAACTCAAGTTTAGTAAGATTAGTCATAACGATTAGAAGTAAAACAGTAATACCTTAGCCTTCAACTTTATCCTTCAAATTTTGAGATGGTAGAGTTTGTACCCTAGACATGGCTGGTACTCAGAGACTATTGCTAGTATCCAAGCAAACCACTTGACCTCATGACAGTCATTCAATAGTTTAAATAAGCAAAAGACATTAGAATAAAGGAGACATAATGATGGGCAGCTCAGTTTACTTCTAACTTAATAAATAAGGGTCATAGGCCAACAAACGCAAACTCAACATCTATGACATAATTGTAGATTTAAAGAAAACTCAATTCGAGGAAAGAAGGACCTCAACGTCAACTCGTCATCTTCTAATCTATGAAGCCTCTACCTCTACAGTCTAGAATGGTACCATGACAGGCCATGGCTATCACAAACCAAAATAAAACTAACTTGAAAGAAAAAGAAATATAAGTAGTATCCTCTGGATGCAGGGGAAAACTTACCAATAAGTAGTAGGAAGTATAGACCTTTAATGGAGCGCCTACTAAGGATCTCGAGTACTTGTCTCTACATTATAAAAAGATGCTGGCCCAAATAAATGTCAGTATGTTGAATGTACATGTAAAATAGTTGAAAAGGAAAGGACATCATAAAAGACACTCAACTCAAACATTAACTCATCTCAGTCATCGACTCAACTCAAAAAGTAAGGAACTCAACCATCAGATTAAGATACCATCATGACCTATCTAGGAGTTTCTCTAATCAACAACCATCACCTATGAGCCAGTGATGATACAATAAAGTGATATCATTTCCACATCCATCTAGTACCTTGTTAGGGTAAAGGACAACACATAGGTGGATCCAAAATAAAAAACATTAAGTCCTCTTTTGGGACAAATAGAAACATCCGATTTTATGATTCAATTCTCTCTTATGTTGGTTACTAGTTATTGAATTTGAGTTGTTATTTGCTCTTACTCAATTCAATGCTCAATACTTCTCCTAGACTCGACATGCTTATAAGACATCAATTATCTAGATTACTCATCTAACTAGTCTCATCGGATATTTGTCAACTCAATTCATCACATCAACCATCAATTCTTTGGTTAGGAATGTTCTTTTAGGCTTAGTTCACTACCTTTAAGACTCTAAGAACATCAAGTTTCATCAACATTATCATCAACACTCTCATATCAGGATCACAATTATAGTCACATGCTCATTCATACCATCAAGTCTCTAGACTCATCTCCCAAGTTTATTCCTACAAAGTTTTAATAAATGACACCTAGGGTTTATGTTTAATACAAGAATTCAAAATCATTTGTTCAAGAAGCAAGTTTATAGAAATTTATCAATTACAAAGTGCAAGCAAAAACAGGTTAAACATTATAGAAGTTTTCAAAAGATATGCAATCATGTGAACAATGTTATCATAACTCATTCTATCATAATCATGAGGCACATGGGAGAACAATCCATGTTTTAGGCAAGCCTTACCTACTTGAAATGAAGGACGACACTTATCTTCGCAAAACATTGACCTCAATCTCTGGAACCCTAGCTTCTCTTCTCTTCTTTTCTCAAGAACTCTAACTCAATTTTTTGGTAATACTTTAGAATAGGTTTTTTAAACCCTTCTTACGCCAAAACAAATGACCTATATTTGTCATGAATTAAGTTTAGGAGGGGTGGGGAAATTTTTAAAATGCTCCTCGTAAGATTTAAAATTTCAAACTTTGGTGGAATAGCTCGAGGGACCATGTCGTGTACCTGTATATTTTTTTCTAAAAATATTTTCATCGATTTTCCAATCCCCTCGAAAATAAATGAACCAAAATTAACTGTAACTCCACGACAAGTCCACAATGTGGACATATCGTGTACTTCTCTGGAATTGTTTTTTCGCTTTGAAAAATTATCTTTTTGATGTTATTTTGTAAAAATGAACCAGGATCATTTGTCACACTATTTTTTGTGCTAATCGCATTTCTGGCCTCAGATTTTCCAAAAGAGTTTGGGAAGATGTATTATGTGAGCGTCTCTCATTTAGGGGTACTTTGGTAATATTTTGTCGGGTGTTACATTATCTTTCCCTTGGAATCATTCATCCTCGAATGAAAAATGAACAAAGATAGACTTGATTCATGAATAACAGTCAAGACTCATTTCCTCAATCAATTAACCAGTCAGACTCTCTAGACAATTAATCAACTCTAGCATAGACAGTTTAATGCAGATCAACAGTGAGGACATTACCTTAGACATTCTCTTTCATTGGGAATGAATAGATGTATATATTTGAGTTTCATATCTTCCTCAGCTTCCCACGTGGCTTCCTCAACAAATTGATTTCTCTATAGGACTTTGATGGAGGTTGTCTCTTTGGTCCTCAATTTGTGAACCTGACGATCCAGGATATGAACTAGAACCTCTTCATATGAAAAGCTATCTTTCACTCTGATGCTCTCAATGTGGACTACCAATGAAGGATTCCCCAAGCGTTTCATCAGCATTGAAACATGAAAGATGGGATGAATCGTGGCTAACTCGGAAGGTAATTCTAACTCATACACAACATTCTCAATCCTCTTCACAATCTGATATGGACCAATATAGCAGGGACTTAGCTTTCTCTTCTTACCAAATTGCATACACCCTTCATTGGTGACACCTTCAAGTACACCCAATCATTCTCCTCAAATTCTAAACCTCTTCTTCTCATGTTAGTGTAGGACTTCTAGCGGCTTTTTGCAGTTTTCAACCTCTATCTTTTAACCTTTACCTTCTCCATGGACTGGTGAACAAGGTCAGGTCCAATCAATGTAGCTTCGCCAACTTTTCACCCAACTAGTGATCTACATCTCCTCCTATATAAAGCTTTGTAGGCCATCTGCATACTTGGATGATAACTATTGTTATATGCAAATTTGATTAGAGGAAAATGGTCATCCCAATTACCCATAAAGTCAAGGTCGCAGGCCCTCAACATATCCTCCAATATTTGAATGGTACGCTCTGTCTGGCCATCTGTCTGGGGATGAAAGGCAGTATTTAAATTCACCTTTGAACCTAGTCCTTTTTGAAAAGATCTCCAAAATTGGGAGGTGAGCTCCTCTGTCTGAGATGATGGACAAGAGAACTCCATGCAACCTCACAATATCCTGGATGTACAACTTGGCATACTCCTCTGCAGTGTCAGTGGTCTTAGCTGCTAGAAATGAACTAATTTAGTCATGTCGTGACCCAAACCTAGGGTCGAGGAATGACATGATGAATGGAACCCGATAGTCCTCAAAAAGCCTCATAGTATTCATATTCACATCATTAATTTGGAAGCGTATAAAAGATAGTAAACACATAGTTCTTGGGGATGGGAAAGTAGGACTCGTGGTATGGGAATGCCACAGGAATAAGGATTAACATGGATTCACATAACATATAGCACATAAGAACTAAGGGGAGGGTAAGTATGGCTCACTGTATGGGGGAAAAACGGGACTTAGGATCTTCGAAATTTCCATATCATAACATAAATTCATATCATAATAATCATATGTGATACATAACTATAACCATAATCTCTTAATACAACACATAACATATATCTGTACAAAAGTCTACAAGATGTCCACCAATGTCTCTAGTCATAGAATATGATGGGGGCCAAGACATGTCCCATGCTCACCCTCAAAATAAATAGCATAAATGGAAGTAACATGAGGTAGATGAATAGTGTCTTGTCCTTGGAAGATAAAAATCACCACAACAACTTCTCAAACTCCAAACTGACCATCAAACAGTGGATGAATATAGTCTCTGGTCCCTATATAATTAGATCATGTAGACAAAAGTATATGTTAGTACATTTGAATGTACTAAGTATGCGAGCATAAATGCATATGACTTATCAAACTTACATTCATTGTTAGATGATAAAGGCACATATATAGAAAGATGTATATAACAAAGAAGAGTAATATATGATATGCCATGAAATCCATGATGCATGAGATGCCATAATACATTGACATAGAGGGGATGTGACCATAACTGACATATCAAAGCCATGAGAGCTATTGCATAAATTTGTCTCATGTCGACCTCCCATCGGGTGAGAGAAGATTACTTGCCAAAGGTAATCTGCAGCATACTTTACGACCCAGTCATTTCAGTGTGATGGTCACATTTATTACGGCTCGGTCATTTCAGAAGAATTTCAATAACATATCATATGAAATGTGTAACCATCCCTTATGACCTGATCATTTCTGTAATGGCTACCATATACTATGCTAGCACATAGTTTAAGAAAAGGGAGAGGACCCTTGGAGATAGCCATGACGCCTCCAATCTATTCGGTGCTAAGTCATCATCCCACATGAGTCATTTCAAATCATTTCAATGCATGCTTGGGCTTAAAAGCCAAACATTCTTCATAATTATTCATACTTGGGCTAAAAGGCCAAAACATAATTCAATCCATACTTTACATGCACAGGAATAACTCATTCACTTATAACAATATAATGTAAATACTCAATATGCTCAAAGAGCCAATAACAATAGACATTTATGTGATCACATTCTTGTTATAACCATACTTTTATTAAAAATCATATTCATAAACATATGTTGGCTTAATCCACCGAATCATTTTCATCATAATTTAATGCTCATGGATGCATATGCCATGAATGATATGATAATAGCATGGGCCGTAGAGATTCAATCTTCAATCGATAATACAATGCAAAGTTCAAGTAGATCTATAAGTAAAAGTCCACATTCAAATCACAGTTAAGATTATCCATACATAAATCAAACTTTAAAAGAGTAATGCATATTCAAATCTTCATAATAATTGTGCAATTCAACGTATTAGATCTTAAACCACTTCAAAATCAACAATAAAATATAGCCCATATCTCAATTGATTTAAACAAACAATAATCCTAAAAACTCATATTTATAGTAAGCTCGATTTAATAAAATAAAGTGTAAAAGAGTTTGGAATCTTCATTGTTGAACGGGACTATGAATCAATCCTACATACCTTAGTTATCCAAGAAGAATTTGATGAAGAATAGAGTCCTTCCTTAATCTCCAAGGCAATCTTCAAAGGTTCACCTTAGGGGAGTTCTTAAGAGAAATCTTAATATAATTCTAAGTTTGAGAATGAATTTGAATTAGGGAAGAAGAGTGAAGGTCATTTGAATGAATTAGGATAACATAGAAAGTCACAAAAGACCCTTAGGAGTAGCCAAAATTACAAGAACGCCATTAATAACACAGAGGTTAAAACCTTACCAAGGGTCCGTACAAGCATCATATGGTTTGTACATAGTCACACGGATTGTATACCCCTCCATGAAGCCATCCTTAGAAAATTTCTCACTAACAAAGTTTTGAGACGATGATTCCATACTTTGAAAATATTTACACCAATGCCGATACGGAGGGCTTCATGGCCTGTGAAGAGATAAGTGGATCATGAGAGGTTTATGTGGTTCAAGACTTAGCCAAAATCTATAAGAACTTCAAAAAGGGCAGAAAAAATCAATTTTTGAAGCTCCCACAACCTTTCTCTCGAAGAAATACACAAGTTAGGCTTTTGATTGCCCAAATCGAATAAAAAATGAGAGAGAAAACGTTGTTTGAAGTTGGATGTTCGTTCTGAGAAATCTAGAAAATTTTCAGATTTAGGCAAGCTGATTGCCACACGGCAGCTTTTCATTGGGCCACGTCAGCACCACATCAGTTTTTTCAACAATCACTCAAACTTAAATTTGATGCTCTGCATCATCTGAAATCAAAAAAATATAATCCATATGAGAAATCTGATTTAAACCAACATTCCGAACTCAATGGTGTAGTCGAAATTCCCATCAAAGGTCGTTTTATTCCAATGTGGGTCCCATTTTCTAATATCGAAAATTACCAAAGTGACCAAAACATCCAGAAGCCCTGAGAACCAAAGAAAGATCCTCCTAGACTAAACTTGACATTTTAAATCTAACGGAATCATCAGAATTCGAATTTGAGGCCTGCTTAGCTCGAAACCCGAGAAAACTCATTTAAACTAGTTTTGGACTCAAAAACTCAAAATATTCTCAGAAGCACTAAAAATTGCAATGAAGTATTTCTAGTATTAGTTTTACCATTTGAAACTACTGGAACTGGAGAAATTTTGATTCAAGCCTTCGAACTCCTAATGTTGACAAAAGTCAAACTTATAATCCAAAATGAACTAAAATGTAACTTTGGGCCTAAAATCTTTATTGTAACTACAAATTCAGTTTTGCAAGTTTTTCTTGATGACATTTAGCATTCTAGAGCTAAAGGCAATGACAGAATCACGATCCACCACTCAAAACTCAAAATGACCAGAAACTCGAATTTCCCAAATTTAAAGAACTAAAAATGCAACTTTGGACCTAGAATCTCCATTTCAACTCCAAATTTAGTTCTGCAAGTTCTCCTAGATAAGATTCAACATTTTATAGCTAATGGAATCGATAGAATCGTGACCTGACACTTGAAACTCAAAACGACCAGAAAACTCAAAATTTTTCATTTTAAACCTTTGAAAACTCTTTTTTTCGCAAAACTCAAGCTTACTACAATATTTTCAAAATCTGACTTTTAGACTTAAACAATAATGACTCGAGGCAACTTTTGGGAGAAGCAAAATAGTAATTTTGCCAAAACTACAAAAAATGACCTTCACAGTCATTACAGGAAGAGAGTAATAATATTTCTTCTTTGGTACTTTTGGTATTAGTTAATAAAGAAAGTAATGCCTATTTATAGGCACAAATTTGGTAAAACTAGTAGGTAAATATTAGTAAGAAAGACCTGTTTTATAACTAGTACGTAAGTAAGTCATAAATTTACAACTAGTTGATAAGTATGCACATGGACATATATTTGTTTTCAACAAAAAAGGAATATATTTTTCATGTTTACTGGATTCAATGAAAACGTAAAAACAAAAGGGAATATAAAACCTAGACTATAATTAAAGAGAATATAAGAGAAAAAACTTAGCCCAGATATAAACCAGCCTTATAAATACATTGACAGATATCAACATATAAATATAAAATAACTTTAGAATACAAATGGTAAGTATCTCGTTAAGACTTTTAAATAACTTTACAATATAAATTATAGGATACAAACTAATCTTGTAGTTGGGTGTAATAACCCATCTTGAGATGAGATGTCCCACATCGGCAAAACACAGGAGAGATGTTGGATATATAAGTAAAGGAATGGTCTATATACTATGAGGCGCCTTTTGGGGTGAACCCAAAGGGACAAATTCGTGATGGGCTTGGCCAAAGAGTGGACAATACTTCATATTGTTGGGCCAAATCATTATAGATGGTATCATAGCTACTCCAATGTTAGCCCTATCGATGAAGGACTAGAGTTCAACTGAGTTTAGGCGAATCCCGATGAGGGGGGGCAAACCTCAATTCTGAGTCTAGGCGAATCCTATGCGGTGGGGCAAACCTCAGCAAGGACGTTGAGTCCACAGAAGGGGTGCATATACCAACCCATCTTGAGATGAGATATTCCACATCGGCAAAACACTGGAGAGATGCTGGGTATATAAGTAAAGGACTGGTCTATATATTATGAGACGTCTTTTGGGGTGAGCCCAAAGGGGAAAGTTCGTAATGGGCTAGGCCCAAGAGCGGATAATAATTCACAGTGTTGGGCCAAGTCATTACAAATGGTATCAAAGTTACTCTTGTGTTAGCCTTGTCAATATTCTGGGGCTAGAGTTCAACTATGTTTAGGCAAATCCCAATGAGGCGGTGTAAATCTCAGTGCTGAGTCTAGACAAATCCCATGTTATGAGGCAAATACCATGCGATGGGGCAAACCTCAGCGAGGATGCTGGTCTATAGTGGGGGTGTATGTAAAAACCCATCTTGAGATGAGATGTCCCATATCAGCAAAACACAAGAGAGATATTGAGTATATAAGTAAAGGACTGGTCTATATAATGTGAGGCACCTTTTGGGTAAGTCCAAAGGGGAAAAATCTAGGATGGGCTAAGCCCAAGAGTTGACAATACTTTATAGGTTGTTACAGATGGTATCAGAGTCACTCTTGTGTTAGCCTTATTGATGTGGGGCTAGAGTTTAACTGAGTTAAGGCGAATCCCGAAGAGGTGGGGCAAACCTCAGTGCTGAGTCTAGATGAATCCCATGCAGTGGGGCAAATCTCAGCGAGGACACTAAGTCCATAGAGGGGGTGCATGTAATAATCTATCTTGAGATATGATATCCCACATCGGCAAAACACAGGAGAGATGTTGGGCATATAAGTAAAGGACTGGTCTATATACTGTGAGACGCCTTTTAGGGTAAGCCCCAAGGGACAAATTTGTAATGGGCTAGGCCGAAGAGTGGACAATACTTCTGTCACATCCCCACCTAGGGTCGTGACCAGTGCCCGATAGAGCCACTTAGACACACACTAACCCGAATTTTCCAATTTATCCGACCTAGAAACCTGTCGAAATTTCGGCAAGGTTTCCTTTGTTTTATTAACTAACCTCACCTGCAAATAAAATCCACCAACATCCCAGACAACAATACAAATACATATATCTTTATACATATATATGAATGCGGGTCGATAAGGTCTCCGCTGCGGTCCCGCCGCCTAATAATCACGTCATACATAGAATAATGCGGTCTCGCCGCCTGATCAAGTGCCAAAATCATACAATAAACCATGTACTCAAGTATCTCTCATGTACCCACTACCCACTAGTATCCACAGACCTCTAGACATATATGTTGAACAGTACGTGCATATACATAACACAATTACAGAACGTGTGAACATGAGAAGCTACC
>JAABOM020058094.1:0-14341 GCA_011800125.2 Solanum clarkiae | reverse complement strand
ATTAATTATTAAAAAAAACAAGAGATTGACATGGCAAAACATTTTTTATCTATTATGTAAATATGAAACCACAAATTAATAAAATGTAAAAATTTGACATGATAAATTTATTTATTTTTATATTATAAAAATATGAACCCGCAAGTAAATAAAATTTGTAAGCTAATTTATTTAAACAAATTTACTAATTACTAAAATACAAATATAAAACATAAAATTAAGAATATAAAAAAATGTAAAAGAATTTGAGGGATATTTTTGTCTTTGTATAATTAATCCACGATATTAATCTAAGATATTAGCTAATACCACCAAATGAGAGGTATTAGCTAATACCATGTATGATGTATTAACTAATCCATGGATTACTTATACATGGGCTCGAAAATCCTATCAAACATAGTATTATCTAATATCATATAGATAATCCATGGATTATCTTCCTAATACCTCCTACCAAACACCCCTAAATGTCAACACATAACATATATCCGTACAAGAGTCTACAAGATGTCCAACAATGCCTCTAGTCATTAGATAGGACATGGCCCAAGACATGTCTTGGCTCACCCTCAAAGTAAATAACATAAACAAAAGCACCATAGGTAGAAGGATGGTTGTTTGTCCTTGGAAGTCTTACAAGTTTCTCGAGATCCGATCTAGTCGTCAAACGGTGGATGAAGATAATTTTCAGTCCCTTCATGATTAGATCATGTAGGCAAAAATATGCGTTAGTACATTTGAATGTACTAAGTATGCGGGCATGCAATGCATTGACTTATCAAACTCGCATACAACGTTAGATGGCAAAGGCACATAATATACAAAGAGATATATAGCAAGGAAAAGTAATACAACAATATGCCATGAAATTGATGCATGCAAAGCCATAATACTCATATATAGTGGGGATCTAGATTGATGTATACTGACATCTCAAACTCATGCAAGCTATTACATGAATTTTTCCGATGTAGATTGATGTCTCTCAAACAGTACCTCTCACTTCAAGGATAAAGCGATCGTCAATAGTAGAAAACCTAACCGAGGTTAGCGTCGAATCCCAAGGGAATACGGGGCTTTGCCACTTTGATTAACCAACAATCAATTCAAATATCAAGCAACTCAATTCTAAAGGAAGGGGGGGGGGAGGTTGCAAAGATTGATAGAAAATTAAACTAAACTACTAAAATGAAGAGACAATCAAATTGATGGCCAACTTGGAAAATTGTGTTCTCCATGATTCACTAAACTAAACACCCTAGATAATACAACCTCAATTGGGACATTGCATGCAGGATGACAACTTAAGTTCTTCCAACCTTTGGGCAAAGGTGAAGGTCGAATTTCAATATGACGCTTGGCCAACTACCCTTGAGCAACCTTTATAAACCTTCCTAGCAATCAAAACTTACTAGCATCAAAAGGAATAATGAAGGGAAGTAGTGACCCCCAGAACCATCAAAGCATGCACAATAACATCAAGAAAAACCTTAACATACCGGTAGCATCATCAAGCACCTCATCCGCTCCTTGCCTCTTTTGAAGAGCATAGAACCGATTACGTCTTGGAGTATCCCCTTGATCAATACCACCACCTTTGCCCTTGTTATGCCTAAGGGGACAATCTATTATCTTGTGACTCATCTCTCCACAACCATAACAAACATTGGTTTTCTTCAAGCATGGGTCAACATGGCATTTACCACATTTTAGGCACCTGGCATAAGATACCTCACCACTATGACCTTTGGGACTTTGGAATTTTCCTTTACCCCGGACCCTCTTGGACTCCTTACCCCTCCTCTTTCTCATCTTTTCCTCTTCCAATTATTTGGCATAAGTCATCAAGCGAAACAAATCCATGTCACTAATCAATATAGCGGATCGGCACTCCTCATTCACGAAGTCGGATACACCCATTACAAACTTATTCATCCCATACCTTGGATCAACCATCAATTGGAGAGCATATTTTGAAAGTTGGTTGAACTTGAGGGCATACTCCCTCACACTCATAGATCCTTGTTTCAAGTTCATAAACTCCACCAATTTAGCTTCCCTAAGCTCAAGAGGGAAGAACCGATTAAGAAAGACCACCTTGAACTTCTCCCAAAGCATCACATTATCAACCCTCTTCTCCTCCTTCTATTGTGTGAACCATATTTGTGCAAACCCCTTGAGTTGGTAAATTTCCAACTCCGCTTTTTCCTCTGACATAACACCTATGATATCCAACACCTTGTAAACCTTATCAATGAATTCTTGAGGGTCCTCATCCACTTTTGACCCATAGAACTCTAGCGGATTTATCCTCATGAAGTCCCTCACTCGAGATGCCGGAGTAGGAGCATGAGGGGCTTGGGCCCCTTGGTTGACTTGATTGGCCATAACTTGAGCTAGAAAAGTGAGAGCATCTTGGAACTCTTGATGAACCGGTCCCCCATCTTGAGGAGCTTGAGGAGCTGGAGGAGTCGGTTGTTCCTCAGGAGTGCGGGATCTTCTTCCTCTTGTGTTAGGCATGACCTAGCATATCAAAGAACAATCATTAGGGGAAATAACTATACCTCAACTCTATAGCACGACATTGACTATGAAGTAGGGAAACATTTCCAAAAACATCTCATAGCCTCTTGCTCATAGTTGTGGTGCACAAGACAACCATGAACAAGACTCTAATCGACGTGGTGTGTTGGACACCAAGGACCTAAACCTAGTGCTCTGATACCATTTTTGTCACGATCCAAGCCTAAGGCCTAGACATGACCGATGAATGTGGAATCCAAAGGGACCCCAAACAAGCCTCTTAGCATATGATCATACATCCTTGGTTGCGGAAGCAAGTAAATAGAATTGAAAGAACAGAAATAAGGGCAAAAGGACTAAAAGAGAACTTTCATAATGTAAAAATCAAGAGACAGGAGAGTCAAGGCTCATAGCATAATTACACATCATGTCCAATAATATCTCTACTACATAGATAGTTAGCGGGGGCCAAGACAAGAAATCGGCCTCACCCTCATAATCAAAGCATACATCAAAGGAAAAGAGTCTCAATATAGTATAAGATCAAAGACATGGCCCTCGGAATGGAGGACTCGCCAACTAACTTGAATAGATACCACTAGCCACATGGAGGAGGATGATGACCAAATGGAGCTTCGGTTCTTACATGGTAACATCATGTAGGCATAGAGTATGCGTTAGTACATTTGAATGTAATAAGTATGTAGGATGCAATGCAACAAGAGATAGACAACATAATCGAAATGCATAGTCATAAGCAAAGGATAAGTGTAATAGCAACATGACATGCATGATCAATGCTTGAAGTAAAATATGCTAGTAAGATCATATGCTTATATAGAACATATTACATATATAAGAGGAGACCATCATCATAGACCACACATACTAGTACTAGGAATCCAAGGCTTAGCACCCCCTTGGAGGGTGATCAAGGTATATACCCCTCAATCGTAGATGGACATTACACCCTCCATCATAGTGGTCAAGGTATCAACCCCTTAACATAGTTAATGGACTTCATACCCTCCATCATAGTGGTCAAGGTACCAACCCCTTAACATGGTTAATGGACTTCACACCCTCCATCATAGTGGTCAAGGTACCAACCCCTTAACATGGTTAGTGGACTTCACACCCTCCATCATAGTGGTCAAGGCAAGCACCCCCTCAACAAGGTATGGTCAATATGCAACCCTAGGGATACTTTTCAACAATTCATCATAATATTACATGAATTTCATCATCATTACATCATATATCTCATATGCCAAGCATTAGGCCTTCAACAACTTAAGAATCAATAATCGGATATTTTATTGAACACTTGACGGGTGTGTAGTGCTAGTATAAAACTCGGCAATTCAAGAGTGAAATCATGTAAGAAAATCCAACGTAAAATCACCCACCAACACTTGGTAACACCATCATGCAATATACATGAAAATCCTTCATCAAATCTCACAATAGATCTTAGATTCATGGCACAAAACATGCCAAAATAGTCATAATTTCATGAACCCCAACACAGTGTGTAGCAAAATTCATAATAGATAAGAACCATGAGTAAATCAAATTTAAATCATGCAATTTAGGACAAAAAGAAGCTTGGGTATTGTAACGACCCCAAAATGTGCCTTGGAAGTGCCCATAATTGTAATTTTCATATATCTCAAAATTCGTGCGTAATATCAAAAATATGACTTCATATTCTTATTCAGAGAGTCAAATTTATGGAGAAAAGGATCTAACCCCAATTTTAGAGCAAATGGTTCACAATTTCAAATTTCAAAGTGACGAATTCCAGTGAGGTTAGCACATTACAGGTGCGACGCGCCTCAGTGTAATTCCTTTCTAGTATTTCAAGTTCGGCCTAAGTGTTCCCATACGTGAAAATACATATACTTAGCCTTATATCATCCTCATATCACCCGAGACATTTCCCAATACTCACTCAAACACTTAGTCTTATATTTGTCTCAAAAGTCAAGTGCCAAAACCCTCTCCGGATCTTAAGGAATTCAACCAAGCTTCAAGACTCCATCTCCAATCTTCTTCAAGGTTTCTTCAAAAGTTAAGGTATGTGGGTTTCTTTTATGGGTCCCTTTCACCCATGATGCCCAAGCTTCCTTTACTTAAAATTACATAATTTAAAGTTTATTTACAGGTGGGTCTCATTGATTATGAAAATCACTGCATACTATGTTTGAGTTTATAAAATTGTGATTGTTTTAATATGTTTTGAGCTGTAAATCTAGGATCTATTGTAAGATTTGATGAAGGGTTTTGATGTATATTGCCTGAGGGTGTTACCAAATATCTATTAATGATTTTACATTGGATTTTCTAGAATGATAACACTCTTGAATTGCATGATTTTACACTAGCACTACACACCCTCTAAGTGTTTGATAAAATATCCGGTTATGATTTCTTGAGGAATTGATGATCGAATGCATGTATTATGAGTTGAATGACTATATGATGATTAAATGATAATGAAAAGGAATGTATGTATATGATGATGAAAGGAATGTATATATGTGTATTTAAAACATGTAAAGCACCTATGGTATTGCAAGTGAATTATTGGGCTCTCATGTTGTTCTTGGGAATCATTGACGAGTTAATGAGTCCTTATGCTAAGATTTATGCTCTTGTAAATTGTGAAACCTACTAGAAGGGGTTATGTACTATGTTATATGCTTTACCTTCTAGTGCAAGGCCAACTCCTATATGTAGGGGTTATGAACCATGTTGTACACCTTTACCCTCATGTATGAATTAATGCTATTCACTTACTCATTTCTACATGTAAGGGTTATCAACTATGTTGTACTATTTACCCTCGTGTATGATTTGAGGTTATGCGATGTACGCATACCAGCATGTAGGGGTTATGAACTATGTTGTACTCTTTACCCTCATGTATGGGTACACACATGTAAGGGTTGTGATCTATGCTACCTTTACCCTCATATGCTACTCACTTACTCATTTCTACACATAGGGGTTATGAACTATTGATGTACTCCTTACCCTCGTGTATGATTTGGGGTTATGCAATATACTTATATGAAGGGGTTATGAACTATGTGGTATGCTTCACCCTTATATGCACGCATGTAGGGGTTATGACCTATGCTACCTTCTACCCTCATGTGCTATTTGTTATCTCATGTTTACATGTAGGGGTTTATGAACTATGCTATCTCTTTACCCTTATGTACTATCCATTACCTACTAGAGGGGTTATGGCTCATGCTATATCTCTCGCCCTCTAGTACAAGGTATTTGGATGATCTAATCATGTCTCCTTATTGTGTTAAACAAGTTATTCAAGTATGATTATTTTCAAGCATGTTTTACTACAAGCATTGTTCATGCATGCCATGTTGCTAATATACTATCTCTTGCTATGATTATGCATTTTGATTATGTCGTCTATCTCTTGTTGCATTACATCCCGCATACTTAGTACATTCTAATGTACTAATGTATATTTTATGCCTACATGATGTCACTATGTAGGAACCAAAGTCCCGCTTGAGCATCTCCACCAACGTGGCTAGTACGGTTTCACTCATGCTTGTTGGTGAGTCCTCCATTTTGGGGACGTTGCTTATGATCTTATGCTATGTTCTAGAACTATCATTCTTTTATGTATACATTGTCTATGAGGGTGAGCCTGGTTGCTTGTTTTACCCCCTGCTCTTATCTATGTAGTAGAGGTGTTGTTGGACAAGTTATGTATCTATGCTATGAGTCTTGACTCTCTCTTATTTCTTGATAATTATGATATGGAAATTTACCCCTAGTCCCAATTTTCCTTGTTTATGCTTATTTCTCATTGTCATTTAAATTGCTTCCGCGACCAATGATGTATAATGATATGCTATGAGGCTTGTTTGGGTTCCTTCGGGTTCCCTATTCGTCGGTCACGTCTAGGCCCCAGGCTTGGGTTATGACAAAGATGGTATCAGAGCACTAGGTTGTTAGATCCTCGAAGTCCAACATACCGCATTGATTAAAGTCTTATTCATGGCTATGTTGTGCACCACAAATATGAGTAGGAGGCTATGAGACGTTTTAGGAGATGTTTCCCTTCTTCATGGTCTAAGTCGTGTTATAGAGTTAAAATAAGTCTCTTCGCCCTAACAATTGTTCTTTGCCATGCTAGTTGATCATGCCTAACACAAGAGGAAGAAGAGCCCATGCTCCCAAGGGATAACTGACTCATGTGAGCTTTGGGATGCTTTCACCTTTCTAGTCCAAGATATGGCCCATCAAGTTAACTAAGGGGCCCAAGCCCCTCATGCTCCTACACTGGCATCTCGGGTGAGAGACTTCATGAGAATGAATTCACTGGAGTTCTATGGGTCAAAGGTGGATGAGGACCCTCAAGAGTTCATTAATGAGGTTTATCAGGTATTGGCCATCATGAGTGTTAGATCGGAAGATAAGGCGGAGTTGGCAGCCTACCAACTCAAAGGGGTAGCACAAACATGGTACAGTCAATGGAGGGAGGAGAAGGGAGTCAACAATGTGGTTCTATGGGAAGAGTTCAAGGCGACTTTTCTTAATCAGTTCTTCCCTCTTGAGCTTAGGTAGGACAAGATGGTGGATTTCATGAATTTGAAGCAAGGATCAATAACTGTGAGGGAGTATGCCCTCAAGTTCAACCAACTCTCTGAGTATGCCCCTCACTTGGTTGCCAACCCAAGGGCTAGAATGAACAAATTCATGATGGGTGTCTCTGATTTGGTGAGTGAAGAATGTCGGTCCACTATGTTGATTAATGATACGGATTTGTCCTGCCTCATGATTTATGCTGAATAACTTGAGGGTGAGAAGCTCAGGAATAAGCGGAGTGGAGAGTCCAAGAGGGCTTGGTTTGAGGATGACTGGTTCCAACAAGGTATCGAGTTTCAAGGACAAGGATCTTCTAGTGCTCCAAACATGTCACGCCCCAAGTCCCATTAAGGCGGACTGGCACCCATTGCCAATAAGGACCAAGAGAACTGACCTGTATCTATGCGCTTTCTATACATATTATAAGGGGTTTCTACAGTCAACATGCCTTTATGAAAGTAACAGTAGTAACAAGCCAAAAGGAAATGCATATGGCTAGGCCGTTGGGGCCACGGTGTCTAAGGTGCGACACATGACCACACTTTAATTTACATAGTCTACAAAGTCTCTAGATAAGAAAAAACATCTGATAAGGGTCGGGACAGGCCCCGCCTCGACTAACTATATAATACAAAATATAAGCTCTAGATGCACAAAGCTCCGAAGCAACCTGGAGTTTGGTAACAACAGCTGGATATCCTGTACTCCTACTAGAGAGATCTACTAGCACCTGTACCTACAACATGAAATGCAGGTCCCCCATAAGGGACGTCAGTATAAGATAATGTACTGAATATGTAATGCAGAAAATACTGTATATGAAGCAACAACTCAAATGGAACTATGCACTCGTGTAGGATAAGAGACCACCTTTAGTTATACTATGGGATCATGTACTTTGTGTTCTTTTTATTACTTTACTTTTACTGTATAATCTGTGCACAACATGTAATACAAATTATCAGCTGATCAGTGGTAAATCTATATCAGGATCGTCCCTGGCTAGGCTTTTCCTTTAACCCCTTGAGCTACCCCCCATGATAGGATCGACCCTGGCTAGGTAATTCTTCCACCCCTCGGGTTATCACCCATCAACAAGCAATATACTTTACTTTATCTTTCAATTACCTTTGAGATGATTCTTTTGGTGGACATAATATTGGAGCTATAGGACTATAGATACAACATATGACATATAAATAATCACAAAAGAAAACACCATAATGAAAGGAGTAAGTTACACAAATAATGAAATGCGTATGAGATGAAACAACTCGTGAACTTTATTTAGCAACAAGAACCCATGTAACTTAGTATCCACGTATGTATGCAGATTTGAAGGTGACTATGTATGAGAGCATATGAACATGTGAAAGAGTGAAGAGACGGTTAGTAGTTGTGTCGGAGTTGGTAAGTGCCTTTATGTGCAAAGGAGGGATCTATGTTTCATGCCAAATAATATGAAATCAAATAGCCTTACATACTTCGCTGTACAACCTTGCTATTACCTCGAGATAACCTTCCCTTTCTCCAAATATTTATCTACAATATAGTAGGTGATAAAACTAGCATTAGAATCCAATAGATACATCTTGGCAGCCCAATCTCATAAAAACCAACATACGGGCAGCAAGCGAATATTTATAAACCCAAGCATATTCTTTCAACCTTTCCACCTCTAATCATATTTTCTAATACACATTCTTATATACATTCATGTGCAGCCGGTTCTAGTGCCACAACAGTCTTACAACAGCCCACAAAACACAACACATACACATTTTGACGTCGACAATTTCAAACCTGTTTCAACATTACCCAAACAGTACACAACATATATATACATAAAAATAGTCTTAAAATAGTCTAAGAGCAGTACCAAAGCAGTCATTAAGGACGTGAGGCAATAGCCTCCGATCCAACAATCCACAAGTTCGTATTAAGAACACAATTGCGATATCTATAAGAACTCACTTTTGCGGATTGTAAATGTGATGTAGCAGCCTTTATACATCATTTAAGAACCAATACTCATTAATAACAGTAGCCTCCCTTCATAATCAATCCAACCAAAAAGAGAAAAGCTTTCAAATAAACAAGAAAAATATATAACAATCTTGGAACACATGCTATCCAAAGTCTCTTGTTCTTCATGAAGAAACCTTACTAAACAAACAACTATAATCACTTACCTTTACCTTCAAGGTTGAGGGCCTCTTAAGAACCCTAAAAGATTCCTTTGGGTGCTTTACAAAGTCAAGAAAGGGTTGAGAGAAAACTTGGAGAACAATCTGATTTTTTTGTTCAAGTTTGAAAATGACTTATGAGAGGTTTTTAAAACCCTTTTTATAGGGGGAATTTGGCCGACCTACTAAGGCATTTTTAGCCTTATTGTACCAAGCTGGTGATGCATCTCCTTGCCCCTTTAACTTGGACCTTATTGGGTTCAAATTGGTTGGGTCTTGGCTACCCATTTCTCCCTTTTCTCCTTACCTAATTTGGGGCCCAATTAGTCAAGTGGGTTGTGGTGTTCTTGGGCCCTTTTATTATTTATCTTGGACTGAAAATAAAGTCCATTTATGATGGTAAAACACGGGCTAAAGTTACACCCTTAACTCGGACTTTATTCATAATCGGACTTGGACAAATTCGACGTCGGGCCTCGTCTCCGTTTAGCTAGCAATTTAAGCTAAGAAAGTAGGTGAATCACCTGCTAGCTTACTAAGTCCTATAAGCACCTCAATTCTTTCACTTTGTTTAGGACCGTGATCTCCTCAATTTGACACAAAACATGTATGCACTCGACCCTCTTAAGCGTTAGACGCACATATCGCCCTATAACATGAGATTCAAGCACTTTTAAAAATGGGCCCTAATTTGACCAAACCATATCATGTTTCATTTGCATAGTACTAGTATTGTAAGATGTGGGGTATTACATCCTCCCCCCCTTAAGAACATTCGTCCTCGAATGTTAGCACAATTGGATAGCTTAACCAAGTTTAAACCTTTACTGACACAAACTTTTGACAACACATTAAGTATTCAATCACACGTACCTATTAGTGTCCCAATTCTACATGTTGGACTTCCTCTTTAGCTTCAAATAAGTAAGGGTATTTTGCTTTCATCGCATCCTCGGCCTCCCATGTTATTTCTTCTGCTTGTTGGTTCCTCCAAAGACTTTTACTGAAGCTATTTCTTTATCCCTTAGCTTCTTAACTTGATGATCTAGAATAGGTACCTCTTCATATGTGAGATCTTCTGTAACCTGCACGTCCTTAATAGGAGTGATACGGGATGGGTCACCTATGCATTTTCGAAGCATTGAGACATGAAAAACTGGATGAACCATTGAAAGTTGTTGGGGTAGCTCTAGTTCATATGCAACCTGGCCGAACCTCTTAATAATCTGATATGGCCCTATGTAACGTGGGCTCAGTTTTCCTTTCTTACCAAATCTCATAACCTCTTTCATTTGATACACCTTTAAAAATACCCAATCCACTACTAAGAATTTTAGTCCTCTCCTTCTAACATCCACATATGATTTATGACGACTTTGGGCTGTTTCTAGCCGCTGTTGTATTACCTTAACTTTTTCCATGGCTTGTTGTACTAGATCTGGCCCAAGCAAGGTAACCCAATTCAAACCATCCAATTAGCGACTTATATTTCCTCCCATACAAAGCTTCATAAGATGCCATCTTGATACTCGCATGGTAGCTATTATTATAGGCAAATTCAATAAGTGACAAATGGTCCACCCAACTACCTTTAAAGTCCAATGCACAAGCTCGCAACATATCTTCAAGTGTATGAATGGTGCGTTTTGCTTGACCGTCTGTTTGAGGGTGGAATGTTGTACTCAAATTCACTTGTGTCCCTTAACTCCTTTGGAAGGACTTCCAAAACATGGCAGTGAATTAAGCTCCTCGGTCAGATATAATAGAGATTAGGACTCCATGTATCCGGACTATCTCTTTGAGGTATAGCTTGGCATACTCTTCAGTTGTATAATCACTCTTGACTGGCAAGAAGTGTGCTGACTTTGTGAGTCTGTTAACTATTACCCATATGTAGCCAATCTTCTAAAATGAGTGAGGCAACCCGATAACAAAATTTAAGTTGATCATATCCCACTTCCATGTTGGAAGCTATATACATTGCATATAACATCCTGGCTTTTGGTGTTCCACTTTCACTTGTTGGCAATCTGGACATTAAGCCACAAATTCTGCAAGGTCCTTTTTCATGCCTCCCCACCAAAACATTCCCTTCAAGTCATGGTACATCTTAGTTGATCCTGGATGGATTGAATATCGGAAATGATGGGCTTCTTCCATTATCCTCTTTCTTAATCCATTAATATCAGGCACACATAATCTATTTTGGCGATAAAGTACTCCATTTTGTGTAAGGTCAAAGCCCTTTATCAAACCTTGACTCACCCTTTCACTAAGCAGTCGTAAAACAGGATCCTCGAACTGCTTTTCTTTCACCTCTATTACCAATGAAGACTCCGCAGCAGTATGCACAACAACCCCTTCCTTTGAAGTTTCAAGAAGGCAAACTCCCAAATTAGCTAGTTGCCATAGATCCTTAGCCACTCCTTGAATTACCATGGCTTGATTACCAATATTCATGATTGCTTTATGACTCAGAGTATTGGCTACCACATTTTCCTTCCCTGGATGGCATAGTATATCAACGTCATAATCCTTTATTAGCTCTAGCCATCTCCGTTGTCTTAAATTTAGGTATTTCTCCTTAAATATGTATTGCAAACTCTTATGGTCAGTATATATGTCAACGTGAATCACGTACAAATAGTGGAGCCACATTTTCAGAGCAAATACAACCACTGCTAGCTAAAGATCATGAGTTCGGTAGTTTTTCTCATATGGTCGTAGCTGTATAGATACATAAGCAATTACCCTACCATGTTGCTTCAGTACATACCCTAAGCAAACTCCTAAAGCATCACAATACACTGCATACCCCTCGATGCCTTCTGGATGTACTAGCACAGGTGCAGAAGTTAGCTCATTTTTCAGCTCCTGGAAGCTCCTTTCACATGCATCATTCCATTGGAACCTGGTTGCCTTAGGTGTCAACTTTGTTAGAGATGCAGAAATGGAAGAAAAATCTTCAACAAACCTCCTATAATAACCTGCAAAAACTTAGGAAGCTCCAAACTTCTGTAGGTGTCTTCGGTCTTGGCCAATCTTTCACAGCCTCTATCTTTTGTGAATCAACCCTTATTCCCTCATCAGACACAATATGGCACAAGAATGCCACTGATTTTAGCCAAAATTTACGTTTAGAAAACTTGGCATACAACTGTCGATCACGATGAACCTGTAACACTTGTCGTAAGTTATTTGTGTGGTCCTTTTCTAATCTTGAATATACTAAAATGTCATCTATAAATACTATCACAAACATATCCAAGATGGCTTGAATACCCTATTCATCTGATCCATAAAAACTATTGGTGCATTCATTAGCCCAAATGACATAATAAGAAATTCAAAGTGACCATAGCGTGTTCTAAAAGCAGTCTTAGGTATATCTTTCTCCTTCACCCTCCTACTTGGTGATAACCTAATCTCAAATGAATTTTGAAAAGCATTTGTCGCCCTGTAACTGATCAAATAAATCATCAATCCTGAGAGGGGGCATTTATTCTTAATTGTCGCCCTATTCAATTGTCGATAGTCGATACACACTCTCTAGGTTCCATCCTTTTTACGTACAAATAACACTGGTACACCCCAAGGGGACACACTAGGTCTTATAAAACCCTTCTCCAGTAAGTCTTTTAACTGCTCTTTTAATTCATGCAACTCTACCAGGGCCATTCTATATGGAGGGATGGAAAAAGGTTGAGTGTCTGGAAGTTAGTCAATACCAAAATCTACTTCTCGTTCTAGAGGTAAGCCTAGAAGTTCTTTAGGGAACACATCAACGAATTCATTCACTACTGGAACTGATTGAAGAGTTGGCGATTCTACCTCTATATCCCTTACTCTAACTAAATGACATATATACCCCTTAGATATCATCGTTCTTGCCTTAAAATAAGAGATAAACTTACCCTTTGGCGCCCCAACATTGCCTTCCCATTCAAGAACTGCCTCATTTGGAAAGTGGAAGTACACTCTCTTTATTCGGCAATTCATGGTGGCATAGCAAGAAACTAACCAATCCATACCTATTATAACATCAAATTCCCCCATTTCTAGCTCAATAAGTCAGCCAATTTCTCATGGTCACAAAAAGTTACTACAAAGTCATAATAAACCCTTCTTGCAATAATAGATTCACCGGTTGGTGTAGACACTTCAAATGGTTTATTCAATAATTTGGGTGTTCTCTTAAGCTTCCCAAGAACTAGTGGGATAATGTAAGATAGCGTAGAACCAGGGTCAATTAATGGATATACATTATGTGAAAAGATGGACAATATACTTGTGACCACATCAGGTAAAGCTTTCAAATTTTGCCGACTCCCCAAAGCATAAGTGCGATTCTGGACTCTACTAGAGCTAGCTGCCCCTCTAACACCTCAACCACTACCCATAGGTTCTTGTTGACCCCTACCTAATGGAGAAACTAACGATGATGATGCAATAGCTGATCCAGTAGATTGTGCTTTATGACCAATACGTCTCCTCGGGCAATCTCTTATCATATGCCCTGGCGTACCACACCAATAACAAGCGTCTGTCCCAACACGACATATACCTCAATGAATTCTTCCACACTATTTACAAAGCTGTGTAGGGGTTATTTGCTGGCTTGCTGAATATCCCATTGTCCAGGCGCCTTGCCCTTCACTTCTTGGACCAAACTGATTTCACCTAGACCTCTGAAGTTGTGGTGGAGCACTGGATGCAGAGTAGGAGGATGATGGACTAGGAAATCTATTAGAAAACCAAGGCCTAAAAGCTCACCTTGGGATGATGTAAACTGCCCTGTAGATTTGGCCCTTTTGGCCTGCCACCTTTCCAACTCTTGTGTCCTTCTTCTTTGCCTCTGATCCTCCAATTTCTGTGCAAAAGCTTGCATTCTCTCTATATTCATGTATTTGCTCAAGGAACCAATGGTACAGTCTCTGACCAAATACATATCCAATCTATCCACATATCGATGAACTCTATCTGCCATAGTAGCAACT
>JAABOM020058093.1:0-14343 GCA_011800125.2 Solanum clarkiae | reverse complement strand
ACGCATGGAAGACCGAGTAAATAGAACTCATCATCAAAGGTAAATCCAATCTATAGGCCACTTTGCCAACTTAGTAATTAGAATCTAAGGTAGACCACCCCTTAAAAGTAATTGAGGTACCAACCCCTCAATTGGTAGATGGACATGACCACCCTCCATCAAAAGTGATTGAGGTATCAACCCCTTAATTAGTCGATGGCTTACCACCCCTACCTAAGGCGATTGAGGTACCAACCCCTCAGTTAGTTGACGGACATGACCACCATCCTCAAAAGTGATTGAGGCACCAGTCCCCCAATTGGTTAATGGCTTACCACCCCCATCAGAGGCGATTGAGGTACCAACCCCTCAATTGATTGATAGCTTTCCACCCCCATCCGAGGTGATTGAGGTATCACCCCTCAATTGGCTATGGTGAACTCACAATACAATAGATACTTCACATGAAATCAACCCATTCATATCACCCTTTCACCATCATAAAGTCACTTAACTCATATGCCAATCATTAGGCCTTCAACAACACAACATACATTAACTGGATATTTCATCAAACACTTGGTGGGTCTGCAATGCTAGTATAAAACCATACAATCCAAGAGTGAAATCATGCAAGTAAATTCAATGTAAAAACACTCACCAACACTTGGTAACACCCTCATGCAATATACATCAAAACCCTTCATCAAATCTCAAGATAGATCTAAGATTTGTGGCTCAAAACATACATAAACAGTCATACTTTTACAAATCCCAACATAGTTCATCGTCAAATTCATAATAGGAGACCCATAAGTAAAATCAACTTAGAAAAATGTAACTTAGGTAAAAAGGAAGCTTGGGCACTATGGGTGAAAGGATCTAATGGTAGAAACCCGCATACCTTGGAGAATTCTTGATGAAGATTGCAAATGGAGATATGAAGCTTAAGTGAAATCCTTAAGATATGGATGAGTTTTGGGACGTGAGATTTGGGGTGAAATATTTGTCAAAGTGTTTGAGAGAGAATTGGGGAATGTTTAGTATGATATGCAGGTGAAATATGGCTAAGTATAGGTATTTTCACACATGGGAGGACTTAGGCCCAAGGCTCAAAAGTCTTGGACCGAACTAATAAAAAATCTGCACAAAATAAAATTGTGGTGTACCCCAGCCGTGTCACGCTAGGGGCGTACACAGTTCACTGGAAATTGCATTTTGAAAATTTGAAATTGTGATTCGATTGCTCTAAAATTGGGGTTAGACCTATTTCCCACTCAATTTTGCCCCCTGATCAAGAATATGAAGTCAAATTTTCAATATCATGCATGGATTTTGAGATATATGGAAATTACGATTTTTGACACTTTCGAGGCACATTGTCGGGCACTTTTTTGGGTCGTTTCAGTGTGGATTTTATACAGCTTTTAAATCCTAATAGCTACAGGAAATTGCTGAAAACAAGTTGGAGAAATGCAATTTTCAGTATGTTCAAGGTAAAGATAATATTCTCTTTTCCTTTAGTAGCTGGTCGTTGTGCATTCTCTGATTATATGTTGAAATCATGATTGCAAAGCATTCTTCTCTGGTCACAATAGGATGTTGAGACTTGATAGAGATTCCTTTGGTTTAAACTTGTTGCTCTATGGTGTTGCTAAGGTAGTTGCCAATTTTCAGATTTGTTTTATTCTTGTTGTTGCTTGCAATTACTATGATGATATATATGCTATTCTGCAATCATTCCAATTTTATGTGAAATGTTGTTGTGAAGGATTGAATCTGGTGGTTTTTCTCCAAATTAGTTCCTGGTCGTTGGTCCATTTTATTTTGCACATGAACTTGTGTATGACATGTTTTAGTTTGTTCCACATATAGAAGAATGAAATTTTCTGTTCAGAGGGGTACTGTATCTAACTATTGCTTCAATTTCAGTATCAACTTCGTAGAGTCTCTCTGACTAAAAAAGATGCATTTGCGTTCCTTAAAGCTGACACTGATGGTCATTACATTACATATGCTGGGTTTTGTGAAGCACTCCGGCAGGTACTTTCAAGTCATGAAATCATACATGTCAACCTTTGTACATGTGCTGCAGTCTGCACACATGTGGATTGAACTTCCAGAGGATATTCTGTTCTTTCTCCTATTCTATCTTGTGAAATGATGCTAAACATTTGTACCCTGATCCACAACTTAATTTGATCGGACAATGTTATGGGCTGAGTGCTGAGGAGATAAATGACTTGTGGTTGCAAGCAGATATAGATGGAAATGGAGTTCTTGATTACAATGAATTTCAGGTACAGATGCTCAGTGTTTTAGAGAACTTCCACTGTTCTTTCTCTGATTGAGTTTTCTTATCTGTCTATCTGTTCACATAATTCACAAGTTGATCGATTGTAAAACTGCAATGAGATTGTTTTAGACTTGAAGGTCCTTTGGCTGAATATCATGGTTTATTAAGAGCATTGCAATCCTACTAGTTACTGTATTCGATTTATTGGTGTAATGTATATTTTTCCTAGCATCAAATAGTCTACATTTGACTTAACTTTCTATTATATTAGATTTAGAAGCAATTTATCTCCACATAGGAATAAAATGTATCTAGATCCAAATGACTTTCAAAAACCTACATTGAATCATATTTCTGTATTCAAATAGCAGCATCAGGTATGGAATCCCTAAAGGTCGGAGCAAAGAGATGGTATAAGCGACGCGTCATGGGACGACATTATTAGTGATACAGAAGAAACAATTGGTTTTAGTGTCAAGGATGCTGTTCTCTTCCCCACCGAAGCCGAGAAAGGAACATGGACTGATGATTATTCACTTTCCAATCACACCAAACTCACTGTGGTATTTTCACCTGTAAGAATGCGATGCTGTCTATTGTCCAGATAGTTTCTTTAATGTTGATTTCCTTGGAACAGAATTTTAATAAAATAGACTTGAGGATCGCAGCCAGACTTCAAAATTCTTAAACTACTGCATAAGTTGTCGAACTGGGTGACTTATGCTTGGTTCCAACTGAGCTCTGCTGAAGATAATAATACCATCTTGAGGCACACATAGGGCTTCAAAGTATGATAGCATAAGAGGGTGTTCACTCCTAGAAGAGTATGGCTGATGGCTGTATCATGGAGTTCATTCAAAGTAGCTATCCATGTCGATCAAGACGTACTCTAGCATTGAAATTATAATCCCATAGCGAGGTCCATGTCGTCATTTACTGTTCTTACTGTACATGTTCCATTCTCGTATATAACAGTAGAGGTGGAAGTATATAGTCAGGATGAAGGAAATGTAAATATTTTGTTGTAATGAAATATGTGGGTTTACCAAATTTTTGTTTCTTGTTGCAGTTATTGGGTTTCTTGATGTTCAGCTATGATTTACACCACAATAGACACATTCTACCTAGAAGAGGAGTAGCTTATAAACTCGCCTTCTAGGAAAAATGAAATTGATGAAGTTACCGAAACAGCACTACGGATCTATGGATGTGAATAATAAATCATACCAATTGATTTGATCGTTGCGGTCACTTTTCTGATATAAAGTTCCTGTATGACAACCAAGGAGTACATCTAGCGGATAACTGAATTGAAACTAGAATGGCTTGTAGAAGTAGCTCCTCACTATTATCAGTTTAAAGACATTGAAGACTCTAGCTCGAAGAAAATGCCTCGTGGAATTGGCCTTGCATCTTCTAAATAGTTCTCTATTAGATACCGTCTCTAGATAATTTTGTAGTCGTGTTCATATTAAGTGAATTATTGTTTATGTTATTACTGTGTGCTTAAAGTTTTCAGTTTTCTATGCTAAACATTTTCTTCTTTCCTATGTTTATGTCATTGAAATATCCTGTTGGACAATATTTTTGCGGATACAAAGCAAATTACCAGGAATTCTTTGGTATGACCATGTTTCCAAAACTGCTGGTGGTATTGGATTACATCTGCAAATGGTATGTTTACTTAAATTCGTGTACCTCATTGAACCGTTGCGTAATATTTGAGAAAATCTTGCTTAACAGCTTTAAAGATGATTGACATTCTACAATTATTTGTTTTATTTACTTCTGATTTTTCTTGTTTTACTAGATAGGAGTTGTTACATATAAATAGCATTAACCCTTCATCTTACACAGTAGTTCATCTTCTTCTAAGAAGTAAGTTAGAAGATTGTCTACTTCACTGGATCTTCAAGTTTCAGGTGAGTTCTTGGTACATTTAGTTTCTCCTAAGAGTAACTTCTGATCTTTACATGCTTTCTCTCTTTCATTTATCCGTTTCTCAAATTTTCAGCTTTGATTCAATCTATGCTTCTTTCAAATCTGTGTGATTCAATCTCCCTTTATGTATGTATCTCATCTGCAAGGAATCCCAAAAGGAAAAAAATAAGAAAGAAAAAGAGTGATGTATAGGAGTGATGTACAGAAGTTCCTTTTTCCAAAAGGAAAAAGAGTGTTGTTTTCTCATATAGTTAAGAATACCTTATGAGTTGTTCCCTTACAGGTTTAATACCACTACTAGCTGTTTTGAGCTTCTGTTGTAACCTACCTACAGGGTGAAGCAATGCAGAAATGCAACTGTACTTCCATTTCAAGTTCATGGAATAATTGCTACTTTCTTTAAAGAGCTTAGTACCAAGTTGTGTTTCTTTTCCTCATTATTAGTGGTGATACAAATAATGCTGCTAATGATCTGATGTTTCCTAGAATACTACTGCTTTGTTTGTTTGTTGGTTCCACTAATCTGAATTTGTGTTGGATAAGCACACTAAATAGGATAAAAAGCTCTCTACCACAAGTTCTGGAGTACTATACTTCTGGTTAAAGGTGGAAGGATCTCAACCCCCCTACCATACTCTTTGGTACTCCTATTGTACCTCTACAGCTACACTTGATGAGAACTCAAAGTTACATTGTTTTTATTTTACCTTCAGCAACAGCAACAACAATATATCGGGAAAATAGCAAATTGAAACAACTCGATTAAGTTATAAGAGCACACAAAATTAGTCTATAAAATCTATACCTACACTGTCTCTCAGAAGTTCTCCTCTATTCATGTTATCAACAGAGTTGTTCATTTTGGTGTATTAGAGATCTATTAGATGGAGGTAATTTTCCTTGTATTTGTAATACTAGCTATAGGTTACCTTTTGTATCCTAGGCTTCTCAAATACATACTATAGATTTACACTATGTTGTTACTACTATAAGAGGATTTATAAGTTGCAGAGCCAATCTTTGATAGCAAGTCTCAGGGCATGGTTTGGAGTTAGCTCCAAATGGCTTAGTTTCAAATTGTTCATCTGAGAAGTATCATGACCACTTTCCAACCATCCTTGAATGGCCTCTCCTTCATATGTGAACCCGTCTGCAGCGACCTCGGGGTCATGCATTATGTCCTAAAATAAATTCACAATTATGTGAGCATTATTGAGCTGCAATTTGCAAACATGAAAACTAGAGAAAGATTGTTTCTAATAGCAAAGCAAAGCGAATGTAAAATACTAACACACCACAATAACTAGATTATCTTTTCTTTAAGTTAAGTGGTGATCAGTTCTGAGCATAAATTATGACAACAGTCCTATGATGCCATACCTGGGAAACAACTATCATCTCATACATTTTACATTCAAATTATGTTTTTCTTTATGGTTCCATATTTTGTTGTCTTCGACTGACATTCTTAGACTTGTCGTTTCGTTGTGTCTGAATTTAATATTTAATGTGAATTAAAATGTTATATCTCCTTTCATGTAAATTGAGTCCTATAAAAGATGTGTGAAGGCTTTAAGCCTTTTTTTCGCTTATACAAGTTGTGGAAGGTGGAAATCAAGACTGTAGTTGCTACAAAAGTTCTTCTACAGTGATATTGGAGAAGAAAACTCAATTTTATCGACTTAGTTCTAATAATATTTAAAGTTGGAGAATTTTACTTAATGTTAGTTTTGCTTCAAGCAGGTGATGAGATATCATTTCAATGTCATTTTATTTATTTTTAATTACTTTATGACATACTGTAATTGTTTTTATTATTATCTTGCTTCTTTTAGTATGTTGCTATTTTAAACTGTATAATATTTTATTTAATAATTATAATATTATTTAATTTCAAATTGATATAAACCTATTTAAATATAATTGCAAATAGTATCACAATGTATTAAATGTCATCTAACGTTTGTGATTAGTGACAAAATGTTTCATCATTACAAGCTTAATTTTAGCGACGACTATATCATACTTTTTAAGACGATCACATTGTAGTCATAAAAGTGTTATATTTAGTGACGAGAGTATCTTTGTCCCAAATAGCTTATTTATTGCCAACAAATTGATTTTGTATTTTGTGACAATTGTGATTGTAGCTAATTATGATATTTTGTAGTGACATATTGTTTTGCCGTTAAAAGAAATATTTTTAGTGACAAGATGATTGTTTTCAACTAAAAAATATGAAAATTTAACTTTGTCACTAATTTATAAATATAGCGAAAGAAAAAAGAATTCATATGTAAATGGTAGTTGTAATGATGAAATAATATTTGTTTTTATTTATACATTTAGTGACAAAAAATATTCATATGTAAAATGTAGTTTTTATTGACGAAATAATATTTGTTCAAATACGAAATGCATATAATATTAGAGACAAATGACGTCGTCACTAATTAAACTAAATAGTTAGTGACGCAATAATTTGATCAGCTTTGATGACCCTTTTAGTGTCGAAAACATACTATTGACAACAATTTTTTTTATAACTTCAATGACAAACACGTTGGTCATAAATATTATGTATTTAGGGACAATAGTTATTTTGGTGGTTAGTAGAACTCTATTTTGTGATGAATCACTAATTCGTCTCTATATACATTTAGTGACCTATGATTTAACTACGATTGATTGACAAATTTTTTCATTTCAATTTATGTTTTTGTGACGAAATATGAGTTTTTCATGACAAAACTATTCGTCACTAATACTCCAATTTGTTGTAGTGACCCCCACCCACCGCACCCCCTTGTTTTTTCCTCTCAACATGTATAGATTTATAGCAAATCTTGTGCCACCATGTCTGATACTGGAGATGAATTTTAAAGTTGGGTATTCGATTTTATTGCATCTTAGTTACAAAGATCACTTTTTCATGCTGGTTTGTGTTGTTTGGAATGATGGGGTGTTCTCTGTTTTGTTTGTAATGGAGGGATGGACTGAGTCTTGATGTGAATTTGTCTTGTTGGGTACTGGTTTCTGATTTGACGTAAGTTTTTTAACCATGATTTGTGTGGCTTGAATGTTTAGGATTAATGGGCCATGTATGTTTAGTTTGTATTAGAGCCAAATTTGATTCTTTGTATAGTTTTTTATGCTATAGGTTAATGCTTCATGAAGAGCACCATATAATTAGCTTGATTAATTTTTATCAATATCAATTGGATTTGAGTGGTTAGGATTAATGGGGCATCATTTGTTTGGTTTGTGTTGAAGCCAAGCTTGCTTTTTTGGCATGAATTATGTTTTCTATGGTATAGGTTGATACTTCATAAAGAGCTCAATATGGTTAGTTTGATTACTTTTTAACGTTATTAATGGGATTTGAGTGGTTAGGATTAATGGTTGATCATCCTTTTTACTTCTGTCGAGCCAAGCTTGCTCTTTTGACATGATTTGTATATTCTATGGTATAGGTTAATATTCCCTGAAGAGCTCTATATGATTATTTGCTTTTTTTTTTCTTTTTTATTGTTATCAATATGATTTGATGTTTAGGATTAATGGGTCATCACCTGTTTGGTTTCAGTCGAAGCCAAGCTTGCTTTTTTTCCATAAAAATTATATATTATATGGTATTGATTAATGCTTCATGAAGAGCTCAATATGATTAGCGTCATTTCTTTTTTTATCGAGGGATTTGAGTTGTTAGGATTAGCGGATCTTGTCCATATCGTTCATACTTATTGATCCTTGGCCTAAATTTTATATTTTTCATTAGTGCCGGGAAACGTCTCTTGGAAGTCGGAACAGTCATGATATGGTTCCCTTTTAAATATTTTGATGTGAATGTTTTTGTTTAATTAGCCGCTTTTCCTTGTTTCATATCAACTGACTGATGTACATATCAGTAAAAGAGAAACGAACAAAATGTTGTATATTAACTTCTGTGGCGGCTGGAGGAATATTGAACAGTGGGGAATGTATGTATGATGTCTTTTTACGAGCTACTCATGGCTAGTGTCATCTTATTTCTTCATGATTTGTGGTAGGTTTTAATTGCTATTTGTAAAGCCTCGTTAGGTTACTGAATTTCTGCTTTCTTATTGAGTACTTATTAGCTGAAAGGTAAGAGAAGATAGAATTATGTATTTCTAGTTGTTTGGATTGATGAGTAAATTGCCTCTTTATTTATAAAGAAGTGATTTTATGAATCATACATCATTCAAGTGATTATTTCCTTGATTTTGAGCATTCTAGAATAATAGAAGTTAATTGCTTCTCTTTATGTTTTCTTCATGATTTGGTGTAGATCATTTTGTCTCTTCATATTTAGCTTATTCTGCTTATAGGTTTTTGTGACGAGTGTTCCCAAAATAATCTCTCTACCTCTATAAGGTAGTGATAAAGTCTGCGTACATTCTACCTCCCCATACCCCACTTATGGGATTCCATTGGGTATGTTGTTATTTTTATCTTCTTTCTCGTAATGTGCATATTGTTGAAGATTTTGGCTAATGAATTAATGGGATTTTAGGTTTTTCACCAAAAGGGGTATTTTTCTTTCTTTCTATAAAATCAATAAATGAAAGCTTTTAGGATGATTGAGTGAGTGAGTGATGGAAATACAAACGTTTGCAATTTTTGTTGTACTTTTGGTGTTTGTATATTGTGTGTTTCACTGCAACAAATTTTCTTCTCTGTGTTGTGTTGTGCTGTGCTGTGTTGCTGCTTCCTACTCAATATACTATTAGTACTGCTGCTTCTGTAGAAATGGTACTACTAGTAGTTTTCTTTTTCTTTTTTGTTTCTCGTTATTATTTCAAGTGATTTATCAAATAGGCTGTCATTTTATTCATAATTTTAGTGTATGGCCTTGGTTGAGTTCTAAAAAAATAGCCTGTTGTTTCATGGTTTGATGATCTTTGTACACCACCAGTGCCTAAAGGTATTCTCTTTATCTGGAGAGAAAGTTGATTGTTAAAAAAATTAGTGTTAAACGAATTTAGCATGATTAGATCACCTAAATACTCTTGTGTAATTGTTTACAAAATGTGAGATAAGGTGTTGTCTCTCTATGTTTATATATATGTGAGATAAATGTGGGGTGTGTGCATATATATAATGACTACTTGCTATTGCACTGAGGGTCTCGTCAGATACCATTTCTCTACCTTTGCAAGTAGGGGTACGATAAGATTGTGTATACACCATCGTCTTCGAATCACATTCGTGATATTACACTGGATATGATTCAAAAGCCCTGAAAAGACCCAAAAATGTGCCTTGAAAATGCCCATAATCGTAATTTTCATATATCTCAAAATCCATGTGTGATATCAACAATCCGACTTCATATTCGTGATCAGGGGAAAAATTGAGTGTGAGATGGATATAACCCCGAGTTTAGAGCAACCGTAGTGAAAAATAATTTTTCAAAAATTTTTATTTCCGATGGCAATCCGTGCCCTGGCCGCGACGCGCCATGGGTGCAAATCAGTGTAAATTTTTTCTGAATCTAGTTTTTCGGCCTAAGGGCCTTGGAATCTTGGCCCCAAGCCCACCTATGCGTAAAAACATCTACAGTTAGCCATTTTCAACTCTATATCACTCAAAATACTCTCAAAACCCTCTCTCTAACACTTAAACAAATATTTCATCCAATTCAAGTGTCTCAAGCTTAATTCTGGATCTCAAGAACTTCATTCAACCTTCAAATTCTCTTCAAGTCTACATCAAGAAAATTTCAAAATTTGAGGTATGTAGGTTTCAACCATTGGGTACTTTCAACCATGGTGCTCAACCTTCCTTTTTATGAAAATTGTGTACTTCTAAGTTGTGTTACTTATGGATGTTACTTATTATGAATTGTGATTACAAATTATATTGAGGTTTTATGAAATGTTGATTGGAAACACATGTTTACCTATTTCAAGCTTATACTGTGAGATGGTTTGTCTATTGTGACTATGAATGTTTTGGGCTATGAAACTATGATCTATTATGAGATTTGATTATGGATTTTAAGGTATCTTACATGAGGGTTTTACAATGTATTAGTGGGTTGATTTACATTATGTTTTCTCACATGATATTGAATTATATGATTTTGAACTAGCATTTCACACTCCCCAAGTGTTTGACAAAATGTCTTGATAAGTATTCTTAAGCTGTTGATGAATCTATTGCATGGATTATGAATCAAGTGACTGTATGATGATTAAGTGATTGTATGTATGTATTGAATTCATGAAAGTGTCTATAGTATTGCAAGTTGACCACACCTTATTGGGGAGGGGGGGGCATGCCCGTACTATCACGTTGAGGGGTATGTACCTCAATTGCCTTGTCGGGCAGTGGCGTGCCCTACTACCACGTTGAGGAGTATGCACCTCAATCACCTTGTCGGGGGGTGGCATGCCCGTACTACCACGTTGAGGGGTTTGTACCTCAATCACCTTCCAAAGGGGTGGCATGCCTTGGAGTTCAAGTGATAGTTTGCTTAGGCTATGTTGATATGGTCTCTTCCTACACATGTTATCTATATTTGCAAGTTATATGATTTCCAAACATGTTTTACTTAAAACATTGATCATGCATGCCATATTGGTATTATACTTATCCATTGCTTATGATTATGCATTTTGACTATATTAGCCTATGACTTGTTACATTGCATCTTACATAATTAGTACATTTGTAAGTACTAATGCATACTTTATGCCTACATGATGTTACCATGTAGGAACTGGAGCTCCTCTTGATCATCCTCCATGAGGCCAGTAAGATTCTTCAAAGACAAGCATTGTGAGTCCTCAAGTTCGAGGATACCATCTATTTCTTGCTATTTTAAGACTTCTTGTGTTGAACATTTGACAATATGAGGGTGAGCCTGAAAAGTGTCTTGGCCCCCACCCAATCTATGTTTAGAGGTGTTGTTGGAACAATTGATGTATCTATGCTTTGAGCTTTGACTCTTTATGATTTATAAATGTTAAAAACATCCCTTAGTCCCCTTTTCCCTTATTTATATTCTTGTTATTGTTTACTTTGCTTCCTCGACCAAGGATGTATAATCGATATGCTAAGAGGCTTGTTTGGATCCCTTCGGGTTCCCATTCATCATGTCACGTCTACGCCCTAGGCTTGGGTCATGATAAACTTGGAATCATATCACTTGGTTGTTAATGGTCCTCAGAATCCAACACACAACATCTATTAGAGACTTGTTCAAGGTTGTGAAGTGCACTACAACTATGAGTAAGAGGCGATGAGGTGTTTTAGGCAATATTTCCATTCTTCATGATCTATGTCGTGATTTAGTAGTAAGATAAGGCTTTTCCTCTAAGGAATGTTCTTTGCTATTCTAGATCATGTCTATTCCAAGAAGAAGAAGTGCCCGTACACCCGTGACCCCTCCCGCTCCTCAAGCTCGTCAAGATGGGGGAGTGGCCCATTAAGAGTTTAGGGATGCCATTACCATGTTGACCCATGCCATGACTAATCAAATCAACCGATGGGACCAAGCCCCTCATGCTCCTACTCCGACCTCAAAGGTGAGGGACTTTACTAGAATAAACCCACCGGAGTTCCATAGATCCAAGGTGGATGAGGATCAACAAGAATTTATTGATGAGGTGTATAAGGTATTGTCCATTATGATAGTTAACTTGGACGAGAAAGCAGCGTTGGCGGCCTACAAACTCAAAGGGGTGGATAAAATATGGTTCACTCAATGGAAGATGGAGAAGGGGAATAGTGATGATATCCCTTGGGAAGAATTCAAAGTGGTATTTCTCAACCGGTTCTTCCCTATTGAGCTTAGGGAGGCGAAAATGATGGAATTTATAAATCTAAAGCAAGGGTCTACGAGTGTGAGGGAGTATGCCCTCAAGTTCAACCAACTCTCCAAGTATGCCTTACAATTGATTGCCGAGCTGAGTTCTAGGATAAATAAATATGTGTGGGTGTGTCCGACTTGGTGAATAAGGAGTGTCGTACTACCATGTTAATAGGTGATATGAATTTGTCCCCCCTCTTGACATATGCTGAACAATTAGAGGATGGGAGGTAAGTTGAACCGAGAAGTGGTGAGGCCATGAGGGCCCATCTTGAAGGTAGATTCCAAAATTCCAAGGGTGACCGGTGTCCTCAAGGCCCCAAGGTCCAAGGCCAAAGGTCTTCCAATCCTCTTAATAGAAGGTTTACTAATGACAACCCTATGTGCCAAAGGTGTGGCAGGAGCCATAATGGCCCATGTATGAGAAAGTCATCTTGCTATGGTTGTGGTGAGGTGGGTCATAAGGTTAGTGATTGTCCACGTTCACAAAACAAAGATAGAGATGTTCGTGCACAAGGCCAAGGTGAAATACGGGTCCAAAGGGAAGAGGAGGCCAACAAGGTGGTGCTCCAAGGAAAAATAGGTTTTATGCTCTTCAAGGGAGACAAGGCTTGTTTGTCCTGTACTTCATCAAAATCAGCAATTTTCTCACAAAATCATGTCAACCTGTATTTTCTGCAAGAGCAACACAAAAACATATAGAAACCACAAAAAGTGTCATTAAAAACGTGCAAAATCCTATGTTTTAGACATCAAATGTGCTACAATCTGATAGCACATCAATACCCTCAACTTAGATTTGTTGCTTGTCCTCAAGCGACAACTTGATCTAAATAGACAATAAGAAACACATAGCAACTATCCTAATGGCATATACATCACTCAATTCCAACTCAGGTACCCAATTCTCATTTTCAAAACCTGATTGAATAGCCACCAAGAAAACCAAGACATAATGATGCATCTGACAATCCAACTATGACAAGCAAAGAAGTGTTAATAATTCACAATCACCGAACAAGTAATATGCCAATCATGTCATGCAGATGCCCTCACAGAAAAGAAGTCCTTCCATTTCACTAAAAAGCAATCAAAGCTCAGGGATTATGCAAGCATCCTCACTCTCACAAATGAGATTCATGCATGATAACCAACACCATAGGCTTGCCCCTATACTCTTACTCTGGACTGTTACCTAGTTGGATTAGGATCACTTTAGGGATTTATAGGCTCGTAACACAGGCTCATGGGGATTTGGTATGACAATTTAAGCAAGTAGTGACTAAAAGCTATATTTGAACCACGTTTTTCAACACTTTAGCCTCAACAACGCAGCCATTTTCATTATTTCCTCCCTTATTCTTCATTTTCAAGCTTTTCCAGGTGCTTTCTTTTCCTTTTTCAGTTGTGCCTCACTTTCGAACTCATTTTTGCTATTCTTTTCTATTCAAGGCAACTTTTCTTTCTTTTTCTCTCACCTGGCACATAATTTTCTCTTCTTTTTTCTTTCCCTACTTACCTTATTTTCATTACTTTATCACAAACATAGGCCACCCTCAACATAGGCTTTTAGCCTGAGGTGAAGTACACAACATCCATTCCTTAAACTAGGGCCACTTTTGGTAGCCACCTTCAACTTAGGCTTTTTGCCTCCATCAAGATTCACATGTTAAAGGATAGACCAGAGCCAATATCAAGGTATTTCACAAAACAAGGATAGGCTAGCTAGGTGTCAAGAAAGAACAGGTACATGTAAAGCTCAAACATTTGGAACAAGGATTAAACCACTATATTTGGTAGGTCATTTAGGCAAAAGTGGACTAACTTAAAGAACAGTGGCCTAAGATCCTTTCCTAATCAACAACAACTCCAATCCAATTTTAGAGTAACAAGGCAAGTTCTAAATTAGTATAAAATGCATGAATATGGCAAAATTAGCTGACACACTCAAGACATAGAATACACAATCAATGTAGACTAACAGGTCATGTTTCAAGAATCAACTTGCCTTCTCTTTATTAGAACAAATTGCCAAATCAGTCATATGCAAGATTACAATGGTAACCAAGAATGCCAAAAATTTTTGAGGGTACCCAAATTTTAAAAACTTCATAATATCATTCAAGATTATGCACATGCCAAAAGTAATAATCACTATATTTCTACAAATTATCTATAAAACCTAAACATGCCGGTTCAACAGAAAGTAAGCTCATCCACAAGGAGAAAGAAACACGACAAGAAAATCTTGGGATCAAAAATAGAAAAGTAATGTGATAAAGGTTACTCA
>JAABOM020058092.1:0-14344 GCA_011800125.2 Solanum clarkiae | reverse complement strand
ATAAATAGCCTTAAAACAATCTCTTAATAGTACCAAAGTAGTAATGAAAGATGTGAGGCAATAACCTTCCATTCATCAGCCCATAAGTTCCAATCAAAATCACACTTAAGATAGCATAATAAAACTTATTTTTAAATGAAACAAAATCAGGGTAGCAACCTTAGATTAATATCTATAAATTAAAACATGTTAAGAACATCAACTTATCTTCGTGATACATCCCACAAACCAAAGAGAAGTCACTATAGAAAAGGCAAGTGTACAACAACTTTTTAAACACATGCTGTCTGACCTTTGTTCACAAGCATAACTAGCATATATTTCTTGTTTGTCATGGGATAAGTATAAAACAATACATGAATATTTTCACTTATCTTAGCATTCAAGATTTAGGTTTCCTTCAAGAACCCTAAAGAGTTGTATTGGCTACCTTGTGAAGTGAAGTAAAGAGGAAAAAAGAGTCTTTAGGAAAGCTGAAAATTGTTCCAAAGTAAAATGACTTAAGGGGTTGTTTTTTATCCCATTTAAAGGGTCTCCTTGGCCAAATTTCTTTTGATCTTTTGACCACGTATTAACACATATTAATAAGCTAGTGATGCAATAGCTTGACCCTCACACTTGGGCCTAAATGGGTCTCAAAGTTGATGGGCCTTGGCTTCCCATTTTTCTAATTCCTCTTCACTTAGTTTGGGCCCAATCAGTCAAGTGGGTTGTGATGTATTTGGGCTCTTCTATTATTCATCTTGGACTTTAAGTATTTTTCATTTATAATGATAAAACACGGGCTAAAGCTACACTCTCAACACTGACTTTATTAATAATCGAACTTAGACAAATTCGATGTCGTGCCTCATCTCCGTCTAGCTAGCAAATTTAAGCTAAGCAAATACGTGATTCACCTACTAGCTTCTTGAGTCCTATAAGTACCTCAATTCTCTTACTTTGTGTAGGGCCATGATCTCCTCAATTTGACATAAAACGTGTATGCAATCGATCCTCTTAAGCGTTAGACGCACGTATCGCCCTCTAATATGAGATTCAAACACTTTTTAAAATGGGCGCTAATTTAACCAAATCATATTATGTTTCGTTTGCATAGTACTAGTATTGTAAGATGTGGGCTGTTACAAAAGTAGTCATTGCCAAGAAATAGAAACTAACTAAGGTGAGGGTCCAACACAAATGGAATACATAGACTTAGGAGAATTCAATTGATGCAATTTGATTGATTAGCCTACTTATCTCCAACGGGAGGGGGATTGAAATAAAAAGTATAAAAGTAAACCTAAATAATGCAAGAGTTTAATCAATACAGAAAGAAATTAGGGTATTGTGGTCCCCATGATTCCCTAACTTAGTATCATCGGATAACCTAATTCTTCTCTAGTTGTTAACATGCAGGACGGTACGTTAAGTTCACCAAACTCTTTGGTCCAAGCGAAAGGCGAATTTCACTACATGACTTGGTCTATCTCCATAGTGTGTATTACTACCCTTACCTATTAGTCCTAGTACAACCTTCCCTTGGCCCAGTTCGGTTGATTAGACGAGAACACATCAATCAGATCCTGTTAATTGATCTCTTTTCCTATTCATTATTACGTTGGTCGAGTTAGTAAAACTAGGCACCTAATATTAAAGTTCAAAATATACTTATCAAAAGAGATATAAACGATTGTTTGCAATTTACCAAACTTGTAAGTCGTGGTCGATCCCATAAGGAATATGGAATAACATTGTCAATAGTAAAAATTTTAACTTGACAGTCGTTATCAAAAGTGGGAGTTTCATTTAAGAAAATAGAAAACAACAACAACAACAATAATAATAATAATAATAATAGTAGCTTGAAATTTAATATTTATTTGTGTCAAGATAAATAGCAGTAACTAGGAATGTGTTTGCATGATTTTATAACTTAGCAAGACTAATGTGCTAGTGATGAATTTTAGTATTTAGCATGCAGAATGGTAAGTTAAGTTCACTGAACCCTTTGGCCCAAGAGAGAGGCGAATTTCACTACATGTTTTGGTCCATCCCGGCATGTGACATTACTAACCCTCACCTATTGTCCCAATATAACCTCCCCTTGGCCCAATTCGGTTGATTATACGAGAAATATCAATCAAATTCTATTAATTAATCTCTTTTCCTATTCATTACTACCTTGATCTAGTCAGTAACATTAGGTGAGTTCTAACATTGATGATCATTAAAAAACAATCAAAATGATGAGAATTAATTAATACATGCATAAAATTTACTCAAGAATCACTTTTTACATTAACTTACTTTGTTAATTCATCATGATTCCCACAATGCTAGTTATAAAATTTAGCTACTCATTATTATTGGAAAAACATAATTAAATTTATAAAAATAAACTTGTGTTAATCATAAAAGTTCAAGAACAATAGCTAAATAATGTTCAACTAGACAAGAACACAAATTAATACTAAGAGGAGATGAAAAAAATGAACTAAAGTTCTCCACTCTCCGCGACGACTCTTCAAAAAATTCCAAGCTATAAAATTCTAAAATCTAAATTAAGGGTAAGTAGTAGATGGTTAGTTGGGTTAGTTTTCGAAGAATTATTTTTATAGACTATTTATAGATATAGAAAAATAACCAAGTCCAAATAAATTACAAAACTCAAAACCGGAAGGAAACTAGCTTGTCCATTTATTTGCCATTTTAGGAACTGTTGTCGCCGCCTCAAATTATAGCCGCCTGTCAATGGCTGCCACATGGCAGATTTAACATTTGGAATTTACAATGAGTAGCATATTGAATCTATGCATTATTCATTAAGCTGTCTGTTTGATTTTTCTTCTATAATCTTCCATTTTTAATTCATTTTATCTCCAAATTGTTTCATCTTCTCACCAATTTAATCCTACATATAAAATTTACAATTTAGCATAATCCATAAAATTTATGCTCAAAAAGGATGAATAAATAATCAAATATGAGAAAAATAATGATTAAATAGTTATTTTTAGCCTCACATCAATACCCACACTTAAATGTTTGCTCGTCCTCGAGAAAACATTAAAGCTTATCTCCAAAAAATAACCTAGGAACGAAACCACTTTGGTTGATAGAAATATTTTACGCCATGAAACAATTCACAACATTAAGTATACTTTCCGATCATTATGCAAGATATTCAACAAAAATAAACCTCTAATATTTTAGCCTCAAGATGGTCTTAACTCATCAAATTAAGTTTATTCACCTACTCCATAAAAATGGTTGATAAAATAACCTATATATCTTGAATTAAGTACCATCACAAGAAGAAATATTTCGTAGACTCAATTTAATGAATTGAATATAGACTAAGCACTTAGCATGAAAGAGCAACTATCACACTTACAAAAGAATTCACTTGTATGCACAAGGAACCATAGGCTTGCCCATTATGTACATCTCCACTAATTCACTTGAATAAAATAAAATAGGACTTTAATGGATTGTAATATTGGCTACGGGTATGAAATTATATGATAGCGACTTAAACTTCCTTAGACACTTTGCACACCCCTTTTATTTATTTATTTATTTTGAACTTCATTACCCAATTTTTTTGTCCCTCTCTTCAATTATTTTCACAAGTAACTCTCATTATATCAATCAATATTCTTTCCATATCCCATTATTTTTTCTTTTCTTTACAATAGCCATGCTCAACTTAGCATTTTGCTTGAGTCGAGGTGCACAATGTCCTATGATGAACAAGAGCCACTTTATAGTAGCTACCCTGAAATTAGGTGTTTGCCTATGTCGAGGAGCACGATGTCCAAGGAGGGACCAGGGCCAAAGTGAGTGTTACAAAAACAATGAGATGGTGAATTTGTCTAATACAATGAAAGGGTCTAATTTAAGCTCAAAAGGGCCACAAGTGATATAATATGTGAAAAGGATAAATCTTACAAGACAGATCAATAAAGCCTTTTATCCTTTTTTAAACAAGCAATACTTTTTATTTCGCTTCAATAACATGCCAGACAAGTTCTAAACTAGGATGCAAAACATGGAATATATACAAATAACCTCACCACACATGGCACAAGTCTCAACAAAGATGGATCAATTCTGTATTAAGATAAATAGGTAACAAACTTATAAAATAAGAATAAGTTATATATAAAGTAACAACTATGAGCCTATGTGTCAAAAAGTTGTTTTATACTCAAGCACTCAAAAAACAAAATACTAATAAAAATCATGCCTAAATTATTTTTTTCTCAACCAAGTTAAGATTATTTTTTCTTTTCTCCCCCAAAATAAAATAAAATAAAATACAAAAATTAAACCTACTTTTTAAAAAAATACAGTCCAAAGGGCTCCCCCTCGAAAAAAAATCGAAAAGAAAAACTAAGGGGTAGGTGAAATATATTCTAATAAAAAATTAAAAAAAAAAGTAAGAATCAGAGAAAAAAATGACTTTACTCTAAAGAAGTTTTTTTTTTTTTTTTGTATTTTTGGACTTTTTTTATTGTTTTATTTTTAAAAAAAAAAACACTAGAACTAAATAATTAAATAAAATCCTACAGAATACATCACTCTTAAAAATATTGAAGAGATTCCACCCTACACTTAAAATCATAGTTTGTCTCCAAAGCAATTTATAAAAAGAGATGAAACAAAAGGGTAAGAAATACTACCCGGGACCCTTTAGAGTCCAACTTCTGTCATGCCCAAAGTCCCATTAAGGTGAACTGGCACCCATTGCCTTGAAGGCTCTGGAGAACCAACCTGTATCCATGCGCTTTCTATATGTAAGGTAGGAAAATACTGTATATGAAGTAACAACTCAAATGAAACTATGCATTGGTGTAGGATAAGGGATCATCTTTAGTTATACTGTGGGAACATGTACTTTATGTTCTTTTTATTACTTTACTTTTGCTGTATAATCTGTGCACAACATGTAACAAATGACCAGTTGATTAGTGGTAAATTTATATCGGAATTGGCCCTGGCTAGGATTTTCCTTTCACCCCTTGGGCTACCCCCCGTGATAGGATCGACCCTTGCTAGGTGATTATTCCACCCCTTGGGTTACCACCCATAAATAAGCAATATACTTTACCTTTCAATTGCCTTTGAGATGATTCTTTTGGTGGTTATTATATTGGAGTTGTAGGACTGTAGATGTAGCATGTGACATGTAAATAATTATACAAGATAATATGACAATCAAAAGAGTATGTTAAAAAAATAATGAAATGCGTATGAGGTGAAACAACTCATGAACTTTATTTAGTAATAAGAACCCATGTAACTTGGTATTCACGTATGTATGTATATTTTAAGGTGACTATGTATAGGAGCATATGAACATGTGAAAGTGTGGAGACATAGTTAATAGTTGTGTTGGAGTTTGTAAGTGCCTTTATGTGCCAAGGAAGAATCTACATTACATGCAAAGTAATATGAAATTGAGTAGCCTTACATTCCTCGTTGTATGACTTCATTATTACCTCAGAGTGACCACTTTCCCCTCCATATTTATCTATAACATATTAGGTAATAAGACTAGTATTATAAGCAAAGAAACACTTCTTGGCAGCCCAATATCATAAAAATTAACACCCGGCCAGCAAGCTTATAATTAGCGACCCAAAGGCTTTCCTTCAACCTTTTCACTTATAACCTTATTTTCTAACAACCATTCTTGTGTGCATGTAATATACATCTTATTTTATACCCTTAACAGTCTTACAACAACTCACAAGGCACAACACCTAACAATTATACACAACATACAAGTAGACAGCATAACATTACATCCCTTTGCTACATTACGACGTCAACAATTTCAAACCTTTACCAACTTCAACTAACTTGTTCCCACAATATTTATACATAAAAATAATCTTAAAGCAGTTCAAAAACAATCCTCAAAAAAGGTGGAGTATGTGAGACCATCATCTACAATCAATCAGCCCATAATTTCTACAAATAACACACTTAGGATAACACATTAAACCTCGATTGTTTACGTATAGCCAAACAATGCAGCAACCTTAATACATCCTTACAGAACTAAAACAAATTAACAAAAAACAACCTTCTTTCATAATCAAGCCGACCAAGAAGAGAAAAGCTCCCAAATAAAATAAATAAAGTATACACCAACCCTTGGAACACTTGTTGTCCAAAAGTTTTAGCATATACCTAACCAACATAGTCTCTTGTTTTTTAGTAAGAAAACCATACTAACACATAAGTAAACTTATTTACCATTACCTTTAAGGTGCAAGACTTCTCCAAGAACCTTAAAAGTCTCCTTGTGGCTGCTTTGCAAGGCTAAGAAAGAGTAGAGAGAAAGCTTGTGAAAGCTGATTTTTTTTCCAAGTTAGGGATGATTTAAAGGTGCTACTTGTAAGACCTTTTTAAAGGATCCTTTGGTCAAATTTCTCTTGAATGTTTAGCCTTACTTTATCAAGTTAGTAATGTACTATTTTTCCCCTTCCACTTGGGCCTTCATGGGTTGCAAATTGATGGGCCTTTGCTACCCATTTTCCCCCTTTCTCTTTAGTTAGTTGGGCCTAAATTATCAAATGAATTGTAATGGGTTTGGGCCCTTTTTCTATTCTTCTTTGGCTGTAAATATCTTTCACTTATGAAGCTACAACATAGGTGATAGTGACATCCATAACTTGGAGTTTATTCTTTATCGAACTTGGACAAATTCGGCATTAGGCCTCGTCTCCATCTAGCTAGCAAGTTTACGCTAAGCAAGTAGGTGACTCACCTGCTAGCTTCCTAAGCCCTGCAATAACCTCAATTCTCTCACTTGTTTTATGGCCGTGATCTTCTTAATTTGACATAAAGCTTATACACATTCGACACTTGATGTACATATTGCCCTCTGATATGAGATTCAAGCACTTTTAAAAATGGGCGCTTATTTTACCAAACCATATCATATTTCATTTGCATAGAACTAGTATGTGTAAGATGTGGATTGTTACATCCTCCACCCCGAACATTCATCCTCTAATATTAGCACAATTAGATATGTTAACCAAATTTAAACTGTTACTTAAACAAACTTTTGACAACACACTAAATATTCAATCACACGTACCTATTAGTATCCCAACTTTGCATGTTGGACTTCCTCTTTAGCTTCAAATAAGTAAGGGTATTTTGATTGCATCGCATCCTCAGCCTCCCATATTATCTCTTCTGCTTGCTGGATTCTCCAGAGTACTTTTATTGAAGCTATTTCTTTATTCTTTAGCTACTACACTTGACGATCTAGAATATCAATAGGTACCTCTTCATAGGTGATATCTTCTGTAACCTGCACATCTTCAGGTCACCTATGCATTTTCAAAGCATTGAGACATGAAAAAACTAGATGAACCATTGAAAACTCTTGGGGTAGCTCTAATTAATATGCAACCTGCCCAAATATCTTAATAATTTTATATGGCCCTATGTTACGTGGGCTCAGTTTTCCTTTCTTACTAAATCTCATAACCCCTTTCATTGGAGATACCTTTAAGAATACCCAATCCCCAACTCAAAATTCTAGTCCTCTCCTGCTAGCATCCGCATATGGTTTGTGAAGACTTTCGGCTGTTTCTAACCACTACTGTATTACTCTAACTTTTTCCATGGCTTGTTGTACTTGAGCTGGCCCAAGCAAGGTGATTTCAGCAACTTCAAACCATCCAGGTGGAGACCTACATTTCCTTCCATACCTGACCTCATAAGATGCCATCTTGATACTCGAGTGGTAGTTATTATTATAGGCAAATTCAATAAGTGGAAAATATCCACCCAACTACCTTTAAAATCCAATGCACAAACCCGCAACATATCTTCAAGTGTCAGAATGGTGCGTTCTGCTTGATCATCTGTTTGAGGGTGGAAAGTTGTACTCAAATTCACTTATGTCCTTGAACTCCTTTGGAAGGACTTCCAAACCTTTGTAGTGAATTGAGCTCCTCAATCAGATATAATAGAGATTAGGACTCCGTGTAGCCTGACTATCTCTTTGTGGCATAGCTTGGCATACTCTTCAGCTGTATAATCACTCTTAACAGGCAAAAAGTGTGTCGACTTTGTGATCCTTTCAACTATTACCCATATAGAGTCAAACTTCTAAAATGAGTGAGGCAACCCAGTAACAAAATCCATGTTGATCATATCCCGCTTCCATGTTGGAAGCTCTATACACAACATTTAACCTCTCGACTTTTGGTGCTCTACTTTGACTTGTTGGCAATTTGGACATTAAGCCACAAATTCTGCACGGTCCCTTTTCATGCCTCCCCACCAAATCATTCCATTCAGGTCATGATACATCATAGTTGATTCTGGATGGATAGAATATTTGGAATGATAGGCTTCTTCACTTATCCTCTTTCTTAGTCCATTAATGTCAGGCACACATAATCTATTTTGACAATAAAGTACTCCATTTTGTCTAAGGTCCAAACCCTTTATCATACCCCGACTCACCTTTTCCTTAAGCTGTTGTAGAACAGAATCCTCGAACTATTTTTCTTTCACCTCCATTACTAATGAAGACATTGTTGCATTAGGTACAATAACACCTTCCTTTGGAATTTCAAGAAGGCGAACTCCCAAACTAGCTGGTTGATATAGATCCTTAGCCACTCCTTGACTTACTATAGCCTGATCACCAGTATTCATGATTGCCTTATGACTCAGAGCATCAACTACCACATATGCCTTCCTTGAATGGTATAGTATATCAACATTGTAATCCTTTATTATCTATAGCCATCTCCGCTGTCTTAAATTTAGGTATATCTACTTAAAAATGTACTACAAACTCTTATGACTGGTATATATATCAACGTGAACCCCATACAAATAGTGGTGCCATATTTTCAGAGCAAACACTACTGCTGCTTGCTTAAGCTCATGTGGTGGATAGTTTTTCCCATATGGTCGTAGTTGTCTAGAGGCATAAGCAATTACCCTACCATACAGTTTAAGTACACATCCTAAGCCAACTCCTAAAGCATCATAATACACTGCATACCCCTCGGTGCCTTCTGGAAGTATAAGCATAGGTGCAGAAGTTAGTCTACTTTTCAACTCTTGGAAGCTCCTCTCACATAAATCATTCCATTGGAACTTGGTTTCCTTATGTGTCAACTTTGTTAGAGGTACAGAAATAGAATAAAAACCTTCAACAAACCACCTATAACAACCTGCCAACCCTAGGAAGCTCCGAACTTCCGTAGGTGTTGTTGGTCTTGGCCAATCTTTCACATCCTCTATCTTTTGCGAATCAGCCCTTATTCCCTTATGGGACACAATATGACCCAATAATGCCACTGATTTTAGCAAAAATTCACATTTTTAGAAAACTTGGCATAGAACTGTCGCTTACGAAGAACTTTTAACACCTGTGGTAAGTGATTTGGATGGTCCTCTTCTGATCTTGAATATGCCTAAATGTCATCTATAAATACTATCACCAACACATCTAAGAATGTCTTAAATACCATAGTAGCTGGTGCAATCGTTAGCCCAAATGACATAACAAGAAATTCAAAGTAACCATAGCATGCTCTGAAAGCTGTGTTAGGTATATCTTTCTCCTTCACCCTTACTTGTTGATAACCTCATCTCAAATCAATTCTTGAAAAGTATTTGGCACCCTGTAACTGATCAAATAAATCATCAATCATGGGGAGGAGGTATTTATTCTTGGTTGTCACCCTATTCAATTGTCAGTAATCGATACACATTCTCAAGGTGCCATCCTTTTTATGTAAAAATAATACTGGTGCACCCCAAGGGAACATAGTAGGTATTACAAAACCCTTCTCCAATAAGTCTTTTAACTACTTTTTTGATTCACGTAATTTTGCCGGGGCCATTCTATATGGAGAGATGGAAATAGGTTGAGTGCCTGGAAGTAAGTCAATACCAAAATCTACTTCTCGTTCTAGAGGTAAGCCTAGAAGTCCTTCAGGGAACATATCAACAAATTCATTCACTACTGGAACTGATTAAAGAGTTGGCGATTCTGCCTCCATATCCCTTACTCTAACTAAATGACATATATACCCCATATATATTATCTTTCTGGCCTTAAAATACGAGATAAACTTAACCTTTGGTGCCCCAACATTGCCTTTCCATTCAAGAACTATCTCATTTGGAAAGTGTAAGTACACTCTCTTAGTTCGGCAATCTACGGTGGCATAGCAAGAAGCTAACTAATACATACCCATTATAACATCGAATTCTGCCATTTCTAGCTCAATAAGGTCAGTCAATGTGTTACGGTCACAAACAATTACTACACAGTCATAATAAATTCTTTTACCCATAATAGATTCACCGATCGGTGTAGACACTTCAAATCGTTTGTTTAATAATTTAGGTGTTCTCTTAAGCTTCCCACCAACTAGTGGAGTGATATATGATAGTGTAGAATTAGGGTCAATTAATGCATATACATTATGTAAAAAGATGGACGATGTACCTGTGACCACATCAGGTGAAGCTTCCAAATTTTGCTGACTCCCTAGAGCATAAGTGCGATTCTGGACTCCGCTAGAGCTAGCTGCCCCTCGAACACCTCTACCAAGACCTATAGGTGCTTCCTGACCACTACCTAAGGGAGGAACTGATGATGATTATGCAACAACTGATCCAGTAGGTTGTGCTATATCCTTCTATGGATTGTAAAAAGTTCTATGGCCCATAGGATGTTTCGTTTAGTGAAACTTCAGAAAGTCCTTCTTCTTTTATCCTCAGGGCACGATACTTGATCTATGACTCGTAAAATATTTTATGACCCATCTTGCATGTTTGTAGAACAAACTTCAAAAAATCCACCCCTCTCTGGAATTGTATATGAAACCTACTTCATGGCCCATCGAATACACTTTGGAAAATAAAGGGTCTCGTAAATCCTCAAAATTAGCAACTTCTGTATATTCTTCCCAAAATCATGCCAACCCTGAAATCCTACAAACCAAACAAATACACACATAAACCCAACTAAGATCGTACTAATATCGCATTAAGAACACACAAAATTGTAAGTTTTAAGCATCAAAAGTGCTATATTTTGACAGCATATCACCCCTGTAGTACAAAAATATCCTAAACTCATTTGTAGGCCAAAACAAGGGAAAACTGAACTTTAACCAAAAATGAACTATGCTGAACAAGTCTGCATCGCCCTTTTGTTTCATCCATGAACAAAGTTTTCAAAAATTTTCAGAATCGAGTAATGGCAATTAGGAAATATCCCTAGACCTATATATATATGGTAATACTTGAAAATTTCATCATTTAGCAATGGAATTATCGTCAAAATTCTTAAAAACCTCTCCAAACTTTTCCAAATTCCTCCTTCAAATTCCATCAAGTTTCTAGACTACAAGTCTCTCCCATCAAAGGAAAAGCATCAAGGTGATTCAACACGATTCTTCAAGTTCTCCCATCTTTTTCAAGGCTTCAAGATATGTGAGTTTCTTCATCATGGGTTCTTCCACCCATGTGTCCCAACATTTTTTTTCTAAATTAGTAAGTTTTTATCATAAAGTTCTTGTGGGTACTTTCTATTAGTTCTATGAAACATGAATTATGTGGAGAATCTTCATCTATTGCATAAATAAAATTTCATAAATTGATTTCAAGAATTTTCTCCTATGACCTATTTTATGAAATTTAAAGCTACGAAAATTATGATACCATGAGTTACTAAGAGTTGATTATTTTATGAGATGGATTTCATTTTCCATGCCAAAAATTGACGAATGATATGTATAATTGAGGTCAGTTGCCTAAGGATGATTTAAATTGAAGATTTTCATTATAATGATACATAGTCCCCTTGAGTTACATTATTTAAAGCTTTCATACATGCACCCACTTAATTATCATATCAAATTTCTAATGTTGAATGATCTCCAATTAAGAGAGTTAAATTACAAAAGTTTTAAAGTTATGAATCCCTCTTATGAATGTTAAAAATAGTGAAAGGACAATTCTTACTAAAAGATAGATCCCATAGTGATAATGACCATTCTTACATGTTGGATCTCAAGTTAGTTGAGATCTTCTTATACATGATGATGATGATTATGATGCTACATTTTTAAAGTGTATGAATAAATATGATTATGCATATATTTCAAATGTATGCTGTGGGAATGAGTTAGCACAAAATGGGGCATTGAGGCAGAATTCGATGAGGGAATCCTACTGGGAACCCTTTGTCTCATTAAACATGTATCACCATAGGAGCCCTTGTAAGCTAGCCTAGTAGATCCACCCATGCTATACTATTTACTAATAATGCATATATGAGTGTTGACTAAGTTCTACTTGGCAAGTAGTATCCCTATGCCAACGTAGAGGGTTTATGTTAGATTCCAAGTAGTAGCTCGTTTGGTCTTATATCTCCGTTGTAGTCTTCTCCAACATATATATGATCATAGGATGTTATTTTATGTCTCGTGAATGATTTTATCAAAGCATCCTCATGCATGTCATATTGAGCTTATATTCTATTGTGTATGATTATGTATCTTGCTATGAAGCTTATTATTATTGTTGCATTGCATCCCAAATACTTGTGAATTCTAAACATAATCTAACCATGTAGGGACTGGTGCTCCTATCTATCCTGCTCCATATATCTAGCTTGGTTTGTGAATATCGTTGTTGTGATGAGTCCCCTATTCCTAGGACTATATTTGATTTCTTTCTTGCTTATATTGAGGTTCTATCACTTTACTTTCTATTTTGAGGGTGAGCCTGGGATATATTTTGGAGCCCATCCTACTCATGTTTTAAAGGTGTTAGATACCATGTTATGTACCGTTTATGAGATATAGAGCTTTTATGGAGATTTATCCTTTAGTCCCTGTCCTTATGTCATGCCATTTCATGTTATTGATGATGATGAGATGGAGGTGATCTTCCTAAGTCCCTTCCCCATAACTTGATTCATACTTACTATTAGACCCTTAGTTTTATGGTTCGAGTGTCTAAGGCTTGGCTAGGAATTTACTTAATGAACTTAGCCAAGGAACCATGACTTTGGTCAAGGTAAAGTTAAAGTAAAGGGGAACCTTGGTATTGGTGTGGCCAAGGCATGCAAGGCAGGACTTGGCTAAGGCATGCAAGGCAGGACTTGGTTAGGCATGAAAAGGGCTGGAAAAGCTATTAAAGGTAAGGATATGAAATAGCATGGTCGTGGATAAAAATGTTTGAGGATATATGCCGGACAAGGCCAATGGCATAGAAATCGGATCACAATGACAAGATGTGCAGGGTAGGACCTTTGCCAGTGCAAAAGTACATCTGTAGGGCCTGGGCATAACATAGACATGTGGACTAGGTATGAATCTAGGTGCAAAGGGCACTACTTTGGCACTAAATTTGAAGTCTACCCTCTTATGGTTTGCACATACGTGGCCAATTGGTGGTTTTTGGGAGTTTCTATCCCTTTCGACTTGTTAACAATCTTAGATAAGACTTGAAATTCGAACTTGAATTTGGCCTATCAGCTAGGGATGTCAACTGACTTGGAAGGCATATGACTGGCACGTGACGGGGCGGCTATGGCTTATTTAAAGGGATAGCCAGATAGTCTAAGGCAGTATGTTGGCCTAGAAAAATTTTCTAAGGCTACGTTTTGTGTGCTTCTTTTTTGGTATGAGTTAAATTACAAAGTTGAGACTTGTTCCTATACATGCATGTGTTCTTGATTTCGTAGTCATTATTTTGTATTGGAATAGATCAAAAGTGAGGAAAAAGAGTGCTAATCTAAGGCACTAGGCTACCTAAGTGGGTTAGGTCACAAGGGTTGACCTCATATAACTTACCCTCCCCTTAGTCTTGCTTGTTATATGTTCATGAAAATCCCTTTAACTGATCTACACCCTAGCGAGAGACCAAAGAATCAATTCCCTTAGACTTATTTGTTGATGTCTTATATTCTACAAGCAAGGATGTGCATAAAATATGCTAAGAGGCTTGTTTGGGTTACCTTTGGGTTTTTCATTTACCGTGTTGCACTTAGGCCATAGGATTTTGTCATGAAAGTTGGTCCTCATTGTAATGAGTTTCCTGATGTCTTTCTGAAATATTTTCTCGGTGTTCCCTATGAAAGAGAAATAGAGTTCGGCATGCAACTCTTGTCTGATACTCAACCTATATCCATTCTTCCTTATACAAGCACCTCAATTCTCTCACTTAATTATAAGTCTGTAATCTCCTCATTTCGACACAAAACTTGTATACACTCGACCCTCTTAAGAGCTAGACGCACGTATAGCCCATTAACGCGAGATTCAAGCACTTTTGAAAACTA